>CAUYPK010027227.1:0-26850 GCA_963574355.1 Loris lydekkerianus
TATTAACCTGGATGGAAGTGGAAGACATTATTCTTAGTAAAGCATCACAAGAATGGAGAAGCATGAATCCTATGTACTCAATTTTGATATGAGGACAATTAATGACAATTAAGGTCACAGTGGGGGTGGGGGAAGGGGAGAGCAGAAAGAGAAAGAAGGAGGGAGGTGTGGGGAAAGGAAGAGCAAAGAGAGGGAAGGAGGGCGGGGAATGGGGCCTTGGTGTGTGCCACACCTTTTGGGGGCAAGACACGATTGTAAGAGGGACTTTACCTAACATGCAATCAGTGTAACCTGGCTTATTGTACCCTCAATGAATCCCCAACAATAAAATAATAATAATTAAAAAAAAAAACCTGCTCTTTCACATGAACCAGCTCAGATGCCCCAAGAAAACTCCCCAGATGTCCCAGTGAGAATGAACATCTTCCTCCCTCTCTACCCAGAGGGGCTCAGCCATAGAAAGTTAAGAGCCATAGGCAGAAAACATTCCAACTGAAAGACAGAGAGGCACGGCCTGGTTCTCCTGCCTCTCCAAAAGGTCATTTTTCTGCAACTTTTCCAAGTCTTCCCTCCTTGCCTTGAACATCAGACACGTCTGAGAGGCCCACTTCCTCCACACTGCGTGAAGCTATGTGTGGATTTCTCAGGAGTGAAGAACTGCGATGACTCCCCTTGGCCACCTGCATCCACTTTCCAGTTCTTTTTTGCCTGTGGCACATCTTCGGGTATGGCCTCCACACCACAGATCAAGACGTGCCCTGGGTGCCTCTGCTGGGTCTTAATCCAAAAGAATTTTTCCATAATTTATCACTTTCTGAGAAGACTTACATAAGTCTTCTAAGACATAGCAAAGAATAATAGTTGTTTCCAAGACAAAGCAAAGAATAATCAATGGAATTTAAAACAATCCTAGGAAAGGCCAGTCCCAGTGGAGAAGAGAATGTTCTCCTGCCCCAATTGAATCACTACTTGTGCACAGTCCTGGCCCTGTGGGAACCCCACAGCCCTCATCTTGGAAGGGTATTCTAAGATCCCCTTCCCTAACCTCTTCACTCAGACAATTTGGAAAACCTTTGCTCTAGTGCCAAGCACCTAGGGAAACAGATATGAGGGTGTCTCTCCTGGCTTGGCACCTGTAGCCCAGCGGCTAGGGCCCCAGCCACACACACCAGAGCTGGCAGGTTCGAATCCAGCCCAGGTCTGCCAAACAACAATGACAACCACAACCAAAAAATAGCCGGACATTGTGACAGGCACCTGTAGTCCCAGCTACTTGGGAAGCTGAGGCAAGAGAATCACTTAAGCTCAAGAGTTTGAGGTTGCTGTGAGCTGTGATGCCACAGCACTCTACCAAGGGCAACATAGTGAGACTCTGTTCAAAAAAAAAGAAGTTGTCCCTCCTGCCTTATCTGTACTCCTTGTGCCGGCAACTCAGGCTGAACCTCTTCTGAATTTCAGTCTCATTTATTCAAGTGCCTGCTTGACCTACTTGGATGTCTGAGATCTCACATTCAGCAAGTCTGAATCTGAATGCTGGGTTTCCTCTCTGAAACGCTGAAGGTTCCCTGCTGACAGTCTTCACATCTCAGGCAACAGCATTGTTCATCATATTTCTCAAGCCAGCAATGTGGAAATAGTACACAAAGTCTCCCTTGCCTGAGTCACATGTCATCTTTCTACTTGATACCCAAAATATTATCTCCAGTGTCATCACTTCAGATTAAGCCACCATCACTTAGTCCCTCGCTGCCATATGCCACCCCCACGCCCAGTCTCTTCTCCACATAGCAGCTAGGGCAATCTTTTAACCCACATCACTTCAATCCCGACTTCAGCCCTTTCCCTTCCAAATGTCTCACGTAGCAAGAAAGCCGCCTTCTTCCCTGCTCTCACTTCATGTCACTTGGTCATTTGCTGTACCTCAGCTGCAATGAGCTCCTTTCTTCCTCTGGAACACAGTTTTCTTTCCCACTTCAAGGCCTTAGCATTTTTGGCTTCTGCTCTTTGTACATTTTTCCCCCTCTACCACATTCTTCAGATCTCAACTTAGAGGTCACTTCCTCAGAAAGTCAACTCTTAGCACCCTTTCTAAGCAAGTCCTTCCCCTAATTTTTTGTCATTTTCTTTTAAAGTCCCATTTACTCTCTACATAGCATTTAGCCAATTAGCAGTTAACAATGATTAACAATTAGTTATATGCCTACATGTGCAAGGTCAGCCTCCTCCCCCCCCCCCCTCCCGTTCTCTGTTATACCCACGGGAGTGAGCCTAGCCTGGAGATGGGCATGTCACTGAGCCAGTCCAGCCGAAGACAGTCCAAGACAGTCCAGGACCTGGAGACAGAGGCAGGACTCAAGGCAGACACAGACTTGAGGGAAGAAACCATGTCTGAGTGGCTTATCACTGTTCCCACTGTTAAGCACCAAACTTGGCAGAAGCATTTATTGGATGACTGGATGGATGGATGGATGGATGGATGGATGGATGGATGATGGATGGATGGATGAGGAAATTTCAGCCTTGGAGGAAAAGTGACAGAAACCACGTCCAAGGAATGAGACAGAAGAGACTCTGCACCTATAGGAATGTTATGGACTCAACTTCAGAAACAATGTTATTTCAGTCCCTGGGTGAAAAAGAGACTAGAATAAGTGAGCCTTAAGTATGCTCAGGTAATTCCTACCTGCATCTGAGAGGGAGAATTAAAACTAAAACAGAATAAGGAATATAATCTGACTTTCTCCTTCTTCACTTTAGGCAAAGCTTCTTGGACTTAGTTTAACTTATAGGGTTGATGAGCTCGTGCAGGATGACCCATAATATGAACTTGACAGAGTCAATGGCTGTGTCAGCAGCCATGACTGGTACACTAGGGGGGTTTCTCTGGGGAAAGGGTTTCTGTCCTAGACTCTCATGACCTTTGTAACCTACAGGAGGGAGACCAATGGAAAAGAAAGAGGATTACTAGTCATGGCTCAGTGGGACAGGAAACATAGCCCATGCCAAGCATCATTAGAATGGGCTCACAGAAGACGCATATAGGGAGGAGTCAAGAGAAAATGGAGAAAGCCACCTCGCTGACCCTGAGCCTGCTGCACAATGGGCTGGCAGATTGTTGAGAGGTCATTTGGGTTGACATCAGTATTAAAGACGGCCAGTCTTGTAAGTAGAGAGAACAGAAATGAGAGGTAACATATGTTACTCAGGGCTCCCTTCCTCAGAGGCTGGAGGAATTGAATGAGCAGTTGGTAGTAGTTTGTAAGTGGGGCAGAGCCCCAGGAAGGCTGAGTTCAGGGAAGGGTAACTAAGCAAAGCAGGAAGCACAGACCAAGGCAGGAGCTCAGTCTTGCCGCTGTGCTTCCACAGCAAGGCGGGAAGAGCCCAGGCAGGAGCCCAGCCTGATGCCACCGGTAAGACCATTCCAAACCCCACAAAATGGGACTCGGGCCTGGAAGTAGAAACTTTCATGACTCCAGGCATAAGAGGCTGAAGGGACAGAAGCTGGAGCAGTCAGGTGCACACAAAACTGTCAGCGTCCTGGAGAACACGAACATCATTTTCCCCAGCAAGGTGGTGGAATGAGAGAAAGACGGAATTGCCCATGAAGAGACCAGAATGATTAGGGAGACACCAATGTCCTTCCCCTTGGGGTCCTTCAGGAGCTAGCTCTCTGGCCTGACTGGGGGACCCCGCTCTCTAGCTTCAGGAAAAGGCCTCATGTCATGTCATGACTCTGATCCCCTAGTTGAGTTGGGACTGGGGGGAGAGAAACACCTCCTCCCTACCCTGCCCTGGCCCACCCTACTTTCTGTCTTAAGGAGCAGCCTCAGGGTGAAGGGAAGAATCCTAACACCCAGCAAGAGGTCACCCTAAACACCTTCTGATGACCTCCCCAAGGGTCGCAATTAGCCACGCCCCTGGTGTTTGCTCCCAGCTCGTTCCAAGGCCCACGGACAAAATTCTGTTTAATCCACACTGCTCATTCTGCAGCTGCTCCTGAGGGGAAACAGCATAGGCACAGCCTATTTCACAATTGTTGGCCTCACATCAAGACCAAAGGAAGAGAGTGTAGTGGAAAGAGCACTGGGCTGGGAGTCAGGCTCTTGGGTCCAGCCCTGCTCCAACATGTACAGGCTGCCCTTGTAGCCTCACAAATGTAGAGTTGAGTCAGAGGAGGAGCTGTGACGTGCGTCTCACTATAAAGTACTTTCCATGAACAAGAACCCCCAGGTGTGTGACCTTTCATGGGCTCCTTGGCCACATTCACACATGGGAATCTGACCCCCAGCCACAGCTGGTTTTTACCAAGAATAAGCCTGCTACCTGCCAGGGCCAAGCACCACCTTTTCCCAAGGAATGTGGCATTGGCGAAGACAGAGAAACTGAGAGAGAGAGAAAGAGGCCTGGGTGGACTTGGGAGCTGTGGGGCAGTTGTGTTCCCTGCCGTGCTGTAAATACAGGAGGGGAAAATGCCCTGGGAGGGAAAAATGAAACAAATATGCAAGACTTGGAGCAGAGGGCAGAGAGCCTGTGAACTTGGGGCTTGGGATTCCAGGTCACCAGGAGACATTCTGTATCTTTTTTAAAGCAGGCTTTAAAATGGGTCTCTCTGTGACCCCAAGTCTCTGGACAGCTTCTGACGGTCTTTCAGGATCCTGCTCACCAGTTGACTGGGTCGTGTTTTCCTGGTAAGACCCCTGTCCCCCGCTATCCTGTATTCCTGCAGGTGAGGCTCGGGTCCTGGCCCGCATCTGTGTCTCATCCCTGCCCCACCACACAGCAGCGCAGCGCTCCAACCCAGTAAGTGCTCCGTCAACTTGTGTCAGGCTGAGATAGAGAAAATCCAAAGCCATCATTCCTGCGTGAGGCGTGTTCCACAGAGCCAGGCCGGCCAGCTCCTCCCTCCCTGGGCAAGGCTGTCCACAATAAATCTGTGACCTGCCCAAGCCCTTCCGGCTCTGCGATACGTGACCCTGCATGAGCCCAGGATTCAACCCATGATGAAGCCAGCCCACAACTTCCCAAGTTTTATTTTCATTAACCCAACTGGAAAATTGGACTTCACTCAGGATTGTGCTGAAAACCAGATGCTGGAGCTGGCCTCTGGTTTCCTAGATAAACACATTGCAATAATATGCATCTACCCATGAGATGCTCTGTGTGGCGACACGTGGCAGCTCTCCAGAAGAAAGAAAAACAATGTCAAAGCTACATTTGAGGCTTCTCACTCCCCTTCCTAGCCAGAGGCTGGGAAAACAGCCACATTTTTTGTTGGCCCCACTGCCGGCCAGCTCCCTCTCTGCTGGCTCCCCTTGCACTCTCCCTACC
Organism: Loris lydekkerianus; assembly: GCA_963574355.1. Lineage (NCBI taxonomy): Eukaryota > Metazoa > Chordata > Mammalia > Primates > Lorisidae > Loris > Loris lydekkerianus. The sequence continues at coordinate 5,329 of CAUYPK010027227.1, forward strand.
TCTGGCCAGGAATTTAACAGCTTCTAGAAAGAACATCAAGCTTTTCCCAATTCCCCTGTCTGCATGGAGGCCCTTCCTCTGAGCTCCCACCATGCCCTGTGTCGACCCCTTCCCAGCAGCCCTTAGACAGTGCTGTGGTTGTTGGGTTGGTCTGGTTCCTCCGGAGCAGCTCAGAAACTGCTTGAGGTGTGGTGTCATCTGTTGTAACCCACTCCTCACCAAAGGCTCCCCCACGGAGTCGGTGAATGTGGCTGTTAATGTTGCTGAATGAAGGAATAAAAGTGAGTCATTCCAGCTGCAGCAGACATGGAGGAGGCCCGGGCTTCGGGAATGTTGTTGAGGTCTGATTTTCCACAGTCTTGAGTGTTTTCACTCACCCTGCATTCACTGTGCTTTTGCCTTGCAACAGACCCTGTGCTTGGGGTGGGGACAGGAGGGATTGCCACACATCCCTGCCTTCAAGGGCCCCTCCACCTGGGAGAGGGCTGTGGTAGCAGGATGAGGTTTTCTGTTCCCCTCTACCACCTTCTTCCTACACATAAGGCAGTCCCTGCAGAGTAACAGAAACCATGTTGTGGAAGACAACATTAGAATGATTTGTTTTGTGGATGCTTTTCTCTGCCTATTTTGACCTGAATACCTCAGGATATGATGTCACCACTCCAGAATGCAGCTGGGACCCTGGGTGAGGTCAAGAAGGCAAAAAAGAAATAGGATCCTGAGGGAAGTGGAAAGAGGGAAGGGAAATCCTACTTGCCTAATCCCAGGCTACTTTTGTATGGACCAATGAATGATTTGATGAGAAAACTAAATAAACATTATGCTGCATCCTCTAGACTCCACAGGTGCACATGAATTCCTGAAGAGGTGTCATAGTGGTATAAAAGAATCGTTAAAGCTAGGTATGGTGGTACATACCTGTAGTCCCAGCTACTCAGGAGGCTGAGGCAAGAGGAACACTTGAGTCCAGGCTAGACAACATAGCAAGACGACCCTGTCTCTAAAAAAAAAAAAAATTACTGGCTGGGAGTGGTGGCTCACACTCATAGCACTCTAAGAAGCTAAGGTGGGAGGATTCCTAGAGCTCAGAAGTTCTAGACCAGTTCAAGAAAGAGAAAGACCTGTCTCTACTTAAAATTGAAAAATTAGCCAGGCATTGTGGCAGGCATCTGTAGTCCCAGTTACTCAGGGGGCTGAGGCAAGAGGATCCCTTGAGCCTAGAAGTTTGAGGTTGCTGAGAGCTAGGCTGATGCCATGATACTCTAGCCTGGGCAATGGAGTGAGACTCTGTCTCTAAAAAAAAAAAAATTAGAGATACTTCCAGTGGGAAATAATTGGGAATGTACAAGGACCTGTAGAAGCACACAGAGCTTTTTAGGGAAGCCACCCTTGCTCAGGATGGATTCTGAACTTCTGACACGTGGGTTCAAGTCCTGCCATTGTCCTCCTTGCTTCTATCCTTGGCCTCTCTGAACCTCAACAGCTCGTACATGCATGGTGGTGAGGCTTATGTCAGGGAGGACGACCACAAGCATTCACGGCACTGCCAGGGGAATTGCAGTTACAACCCCCACTGATGTTGTCAGAGACATTTGCCTTTGACCAACTCTCAACTCAAGGACTGTGGTTCTGCTCCAGTCCATGCAGTGTTTCTGTGTTCTGAGAACAGTCAGATCTCACTCCCTCTTGGCCCTCAGCTGGGTATTCCAGGCATAGGTCACAACTCCTTGGAAAAGAATAGGGAGGGCAGAGCAGATTTCTCAATAACCTCAGAGGCTGACACAGAAGCAAACAAATAACCAAAAAAGGCTTGATTTAAACTATCAAGTGTAATCTTCATAAATGCAAATTAGGTCAGTCAGTATGTGGGAAGAGAATTGAGTGTTTGAATTTAAAAGATTGAAGGAAATTTAAGATTTTAATTTAAATTAAATTTAAAAGACTTGGGAAATTGACTCATTGATTACCATTTTTAATCAGAAATGATGATGATACCATTTCCGTGTATTTCAGACTTCTGTGTTAACTTCCTTCACGGGAATAGCAAAACATATTTTTGTTCTGAATACATGGCAATTCCTAGAGAGGGACTCAGTTGAGGGCCATGGTGGTTGGGACTCCCAGCATCTGGGAAAGAATCTGACTGCCGCGCTGCAGTGCTCAGTAAGGCACCTACATGTCAGTATCTTTGCATCACCAGTGCACATCTTTTCTCCAATTTTTGAATAGCAGCTTTCCCTTTTATATAGATTTATGATTGCTATATATATTTAATAAATCTTGATATTCTGTTGCATGGATCCATACTACAACTTTTTCCCCACACTCTGTCTTTTTTTTTTTTTTTTTTTCCTTATTGCCTCCCCAGTCTATGTATGAAATTCATTGTCTGTCCAAGGCCCATCTTCTTTTCTTGAGGAGACAGACTGTGAGACAAATCTTAGCGAAGGGGACAGAGGTTGGGAAGAAACCCAAAGAGGGAGGAGCCAAAATTCAGAGAGGGCAGAGCAGAAACTCTGAGATGGGCAGACAGTCCCTGGGGAGAGGAGAGACCGTGTAAAGACAGAAACCAGAGAGAAGGGACGAACATCCAGAGAGTTTATTTAGTGTTCTTAATATTTTTATGGTAACTTAACTTACAAGTTTTCAATATCATGTACTTAAATCTCCTAGCCTCTTCCTTAGTTTACTTATAAATTTAAGAATCTTACTTTGGATGGTCTTTCCCACTTTAAGACTTAAAACATACTCCCCTATATTTTGTTCTAAAACATTTTAGTTTGGTTCTTTAGTATTACATATATGATCCATTGTGTGAGATAGTAATTCATTTCCAAATAGATATCTAATAATACCGCCTATTGGATAACGCCTCCTTTCTCCCCCACCCACCCATAGTTTCTTATTTGAACTACTATAGTCATTACTGCTTGGCCTTTTGGCTAAGATCAAGTGTGAAATACCATATTCATCTTATACTAAACCACAAATAGATTAATCTGTTGCTAGACACTCTGTTATGTTCCCACTTCATTATTTTTGTTTTCTTGTGCCAATCCCACCATGTTTTAATCACTATAGCTTTACAGTATTTTTTGATATCTAATAGGGAAGATTCTTTACCATTGTTCTTTTTCAAAATGTTCTTGGCTAGACTTCTGCATTTTCTCTTCCAGATGAGCTTAAGAATCGGAGGTCAAGTTTCATAAAAAGTTCAGAACTCATCAAATACTTCGTTTCTAAATGTTCTTCCTTTTCTAGTTACTGATCCGTTTCTCCTCCACCCCACCCTGCCTCCTTTCAGGAGTGTTTGTGGTCATCAGCAAGGCACCCCCAAAACTCTAAAAATTAAACTTGTCAAAACCCTCACATTATAAACAAAACTAGAAACATAAAGAAAGCAATAACCACAAACAATTCCTGGAGTCAAGAATTGAAAACCCCAAATCTAATGATTAAACACATTTTTAAAGATTAAAAAGAATGCACCCATCATAAAGGGTCAATGATACCAAAAAAAAAAAAAAGGATGAACATGAAAGGAAGCAGAGATGGTGCTGGATTCATGACTGGCCACGATACAGGGATGGTGGATATGCCACCTGTGCTCCACTTACGTTTCCTCAGCACTCTTCAGTTCAGTGCCCCCTGGCCTGACTTCTCACCACGACACCTGTGTCTCTTGGCTTGAAGACTCATTCCAGCCACACATGCAATCAGCTGGATATGTCAGCAGGTTAACCACATGAGCCCCTCCCTGCCCAGGAGCACCACTCAACCAATGAGTTAGTGCATAAAGACCCAGATCTCTTGCCCCTAGGGTAGGTTAACACTCAGTTGCATATTTTACACTGTCTTCAAGAGTCTCCAGAAAAACGAAGCTTCAGTTGCCCACAGTGGTAACTTGCTCGATAACACACACCTGTACTGGCTTCCTTCCTCCACTCTGCTATAACTGTTTCCTGGGACTATTTCCCAAATAAACTATTTGCTCTCAAATCTATGTTTCAGGGCCTACTTTTGGAGGAACCCAAGAAAAGAGGGGTGGTCGCCTGATCCAAGGCCTTAACCTATACAGCTTTTGTGGCAGGTTCCAGACATGAGGGAATAGTTGATGAGACAAATCAAACCCCATAATCATAAAGCTATCACCCACCCCTCATTCTGATTCCATGCTCACCAAGCAACCTTCTGATGATGACCTGGTTTCCTAGATAGTTTTCCTATAGAAAAAGAGGGGATGATAACTAGAGGGAGCTTAATGCCCAGTTTCCAGTGAACACCTGGCAAGTAGTTTATACACTAAGCAACTGGGAGCTTGGACAATGAAACCCTGTCATGAGTGAGATGGAGCCACTCTCAGTTATTGATGGACTTGTATTTCCGATCCTACAAAGGTGATAACTGGGCTCTGGGACAAGGAGACTTTCCCAAGTATAGGCTACTCCACAGTCTAATGGAAATCAACCAGCCTCTTCTGCTAGCACCTGACTTAGCCGACTGCTTATACAGTGTTCCAATTATATTAAAGGAAACAATAGGCATATTCACACTTTTTCAAACCTTTGTGCTCCCTCTTAGCAAGAATGTCACTATGTACCCTCATGTACATTAGTTTCCAGGGTGTTCACAACACCAGGACCTCTATTTCCTGTTAGACTTCTCTCTTCTCTCTTCTACCTGAGTCATTCTAGACTGCTGGGTTATAGGCATGATAATCATAATTCTGTATTTTCTGGGACAGGCAAGATTTCAAATATTCTGAACTTTAGCCTTGAACCATTAAAATATCCTTGGAATTGTAAGATTTCTGTGTCCAACTAACCTCTCCCATATTGCATTAACACTGGGAAATAGCCCAAAACAATTTTTGTAAGATGATGTGTCCTTGATGTTGGTTTGGTTCTGAAAATCCTGTTATAAAAGATTCCTAAACTATGACACACACTTATCCCTGAGCTATTTCTAACTCAATCACTTTGGGCTTTTATATTTAGCCAAAGGAACCTTTTATTTGGACCAACGCAATATTTCTTTAGATTTATTGTATATCTTAAAGAATAAAACCTCTTGAATTGAGGCTCCATTATACCAAACTAAAATTTTTAAGAGAGAAAGAAGAACAAAGAAAGACAATGTTTCCCATTGTTAAAAAAACACCAGGGGCCCAGGGGCCCCATTGAAATAGAGAGATTCCGGTGGCAGCTGTGGAGCTGTCCACTGGGGAGGTGCTGACAATTTCCTGGAGTTAGACAGGGGCTGCCTTCAAGAGTTTTGAGAGTCCCCTGCACACCCTTACCAGCACCCCATCCCTGATAAAATGTAAAATACTGTGAACTTTAACTTTTAGGGAAGTGTCCTCTAATTGGAGTAGGGAAGAAAGAATTGGCCCCCAAATTCTTCTGAATCTTCTTCACTTCACTCACATATACATACATAACATCTGCCTAGGACCCTTTTTCTGATTGTAAACATTCTGTGTAATGAGTGCTGTAGATACCTCCAGGAGATCTTCCAGTCCTTACAGATCCTAATTCTGGAAGACCTATAGGGAAAACAAGACTAGCAGCTTGCTGTGGCCCCAATCCCTTGCCCACACCCTAACATTGCCTTTCTTCTCCCCCTTTCACACCACGAACAAGGACCTGAGTCCCTACTACTTCATAGGTTTTGCAGAAAAATGCTAATTTCCTTTGATACATATAGTGGGCTGGTTAACTCTGAACAAGTCACTCTTCTGCTCTAAGATTGGTCTTCTCCTGTGTAAAATGAGACATTCCAGTAGCTCACAGGCTTTTGCTGTCTCCTGCCATCTGGCCATCTTTCCTCCTCACCTCAATCATACGCCTCTCCCTGCCAAACTATTCAGAGCCTCCTTCCTCCCACTCTGAGTTCCCTAGCACTAAGGAACCTGATACAATCCCTGAGAGCAGGGGCCTAAGGTGGGTTCACCATGGGTTTGGGGGCATTGGATGAACTTGAAAGCCTTGGTCCTGGAGTATGAAGATGGATGACAAAAGGAAGGAAACCCTAGGTATCAGGGGAAATCTAGGAGCATTGTCTCCTCCTTCTTAAGGTATAAAAAAAATTCGGTGGTGCCTGTGGCTCAAAGGAGTAGGGTGCTGGTCCCACATGCTGGAGGTGTGGGGTTCAAACCCAGCCCTGGCCAAAACTGCAAAAAATATATACATAGATATAAATTATAAAAATGATACATGCTTAATGTAAATAATTCAAACAACATTATTGAATACAAAGAAAATATTTAAAAATACTCAGTATGCCACCACTGCAAAATAACCATGGCTAACACAAGTGACCATCATTGCTGATATCTCTCCCTTTCTGTGTACAAAGAGGACAGACTAGTAACTAAGAGAGAATGAATAGATGCATTGATAGATGACTATTAAGAAATGATTTATAAAGGGATCAGACTTTACATGTTATTTAATAAAAGGTATAAAAATTAATATACCTTAAATTTAAGAAAAGACAAAAGCATTAATGTAAATCTAACAGAATTTTTAACTTGGTTTATTCTCCAGAAGAGATACTATTTTTTAAAGATACACCTGTAAGTTTAAGAAAGTTGATTGTGAAAAATATTGAGAGACCGGAGTCATCTTTTTAACGTGCTCCAATTTTAGGCAATATCAGTTCACTGGCTGTTATACAAGATAAGGAAATCAGCACTCTTAACAATTCTTCCCATCTCCCCTCCCCCATTTCCCAAATTTTATGAATAATATTGGGTTTTTCTATTTTTGTCTCTTAACATGAGTCATTTTCAGTGCATGTGATCCAGATTATTAATGTGTATGTAATAGAGAAATGTGATGAGAGGAATGTCTATTATAGACACAAAAGAATAGTAAAAAATGAGAAAAATTAAAAACTTTATCTGGCTACAAAAATATAATAATAATTTCAACTATTTATGTGAACTACCGACCTTATGTGCCTAATTACTAGGCATCACAATAATAATTACCTTGTGAATATGGTTATCTTCAAATGTCACATTTAAAAAATAACAGTAGGGCGGAGCCTGTGGCTCAAGGAGTAGGGCGCAGGTCCCGTATGCCAGAGGTGGTGGGTTCAAACCTGGCCCTGGCTAAAAACTGCAAAAACAAAACAAAAAATAAAAATAAAAATAAAAAAAATAACAGTAAAGTTAAATGAGTGGACAGACTGGATTATCTCTGAGGCTTTTGCAGTGAAGTGACTTCTGAAATTCATTTTCCTAAAGTCATCCCCCCTGAAGGGATGACTATTTAAGCTCAGAGGAAACATGTCCTGTCCCATAGAAGAGCCACACTTAATAATAGCAAGAATTTCTATTACTGAGCAGCCACTCAGTACTGCTCAGATTACTGAGCAGCCACTGTCCCAGGCACAGACTTAAGTACTTTACATATTTTGGCTCATTTAGTCTCCCAGCATTCCATTAAGGGACATAATATGTCCTTAATTTATTTATTTATTTATTTATTTAATTTCAGATTAATATGAGGGTACAAATGTTTAGGTTACATTATTTTCGATTCTAAGGTAAAGTTCAAGTTGTAGTTGAACCCTTCACTCAAGTGGCGTGCTGAACACGCACGCACTGTGCACCTTAGGTGTGATCCCGCCAGTGGCCCTCCCTCCTCCGTCCCTCCCTCCTCAACTCTCCCCCTTGCTAAACTATACTTGTGTTTTTTCTGAAACCAATATATGAACAACTACATGCCCACATGAATGTCCTTAATTTTAAATTCAAGGAAATTGAGGCAGAGTAATTAAGTAATGCACAAGGTCCCACATCTAGTGAGTTAAAAACCTTACATAGTCACCATCTGTGGCAGAGCTGGAGTGTGAATACAGTTTCCCTGATCTCAGTAACTCACCCGCTACATGGCCTTGGGTTAATGTTCATCCTTTCTGGGTCATAGAGTCTTCCATAAACTAGGAACTAATAAGGGCTTCCTGCCCATCACCCAGGGTTTCACTGAGAATCAAATAAGCAGTGCCTGGAGAAGAGCTCTCTGTACAGCAGTGTTATTATCTTCTCTCCCTCCAGAAGCCACCATGGCATACAGCCAGTGGCCTTGGTCAGGTCTTGGGCAGGAATTGGCCTCTGCTGATGAGAAAAACATTACCACGAGGCCACAAAAACAAAACAGTCCTCCTGCCAGAAGACAATTAGATGGGGTGGGCAGGGAGTTCCAATGGCTGTGAACATTTTACCAAGTTTGTGTTCAGGGTGAATTCCAGCGAGACACTATTTGTTCGTAAGATCCATTGTCAAACTACTATTTGAGAGCAGAAGTTATGCATGGAGAGAACATCAAGAGGGCCACTGACTGGTGTCTCCACTTTTGGCCAGCTCTCTCTCAGGCCCTCAGGAGGCACTTGTCCTCCCCCGGAGCAGACAGTTTTGGCCTGGGTAAGCTACCAACCTCAGAATGTGACACCAGAAAGGTGAGGGCCAGAGAAAAGCCGCTTTAAAATTCAAGCAGTGAGAAGAAGGAGGCAACAAGTCAAGTATTTAGAGTCCTGGGAGCCCTGGGAGGCAGCAAAGCTGACTTCTGGCCTTGACTCAAAACCATGACCTTGGGCAAGTCCCTTCTCTTCTCGGAGGTTTTGTTTTCCCATCTGTGCTACAGGGGCTTCCTGGATGCTTTCCCAAAGCCCTTCTACCTCTTCTGCCCTCATCTCATGCTGACTATTCTAGGGAGAGGTGAAGCAGAAATATGACTGGCTGTGATTTATCTGGGAGATTTCCAGAGAGCGAGACCAAGCAGGAATCTGGAGACCACAGACTAAGGCAAACTGCAGTTTAAGAACCCTTGGCTGATGATGCAAAGTTCTAAAGCCACAGCAGCTGGTTTGTAGGGAAAAAAGGGGGTAGCATCTGGGGACGGGGGGTTTTAACAAATGGTTGCAGGATCCTCTTTTACATGCAAGGCATGTAGAGAGACAGAGTGAAAAGAGAAGCTACAGAAGCTCCCCCAGATGAATAAGACATGGCATCTGCCCTCCTAGGGAATTATAATCTAGGATAAAAGACAGTAGTGTACTAAGCTAAGAGGGGAATGAAGGGGTCTGGGCCAGGGCTTTTGCACTTACCAGGGGATGCAACAGGAGCCACTTTTAAGTCTGTGCTAGATGTAACATGGTCAAAGATCAAAGAGAGGGTCCTCCCTGGTCTGGGAGTAGAAAAGCTAGCTAGGCAGACGGGAAGCTCTTAAATAGCATCCCAGAGTCTTGGGAAAGAGGAGAGAGCTCTAAAAGGCCTGGGAATCACTCTGATTTCCCCCCTCTACGTCAATGCCTTCCTCGAAAAGACTTTCATTTCTTAATGGGCAAAAAACAAGGACCACAGCTCCCCTCCTAACTGCCCCACCCTCAGCATCTAAGCCATCATACTTTTCGAAAGAAGCCACGATTCTCAATCTCATTCCCAGACTCATTTCGGAGAGCTGGTCAAGGTCCCACCTACCAGGGACCCTGAAGCTGCAGCTGGTCAGGAGCAGAAAGGAGGTTAAATCTTCCCCCTGGACCACCAGGATCATGGTGCTGCTTCCACCTTGCTGTCTTTCCCTGCTCTGCTGCCGATCCAATGTGTATCCCAGACAGACAGGAACAAGGGAAGCTCATCTGGGGCTTTGACTCAGCCCTGGAATCATGACTACAAGGCCAGGGGACCCATGCATTCAAGCCTCCATTCTGAACAAACCTAAGAGGTCTCTGTGAACCAGGACTTTGTAAAGGTGACGAAAGGATCATTTGAAAGACCTGAAGCCACTCTGTTCTATTAACCACACAACACTGTTTATTAACTATACAAGTCCAGAAAGGACCCAACCATTGTTAATACTATTTTTCATATCGCATGCCTGGATACTTTCTGAACACACTCTCTCTCACCCACACACACATATAAGCACATGCATACATAAACACACATACATACACATATATTCACATATGTATATATGCAATGACCATGAATGAGTACAGTCATGGCCACTTAGGGGGCTAGGATTAACTGCCAATACTTCCTCGTCAGAATGGAACTTGCTACAGGTAGAGTTTCTGCGATGGCCTTTCCTGGTCTTCTTCTGGCCAGATCTGTCTGCACAGCACCCCCCGTCGTCTTCATCCTGATGAACCACATCTCATGCAGACCCACACCAAACTCAGCAGACAGTCACTTCCTTCTACAGATCCCACTTACTCACTGATGATAATCTCCCACCTCTCTTTTTTTTCGTTAATTGTGGTAGAAAAAAATACAACATAAAAATTTACCATCTTAACCATTTTTAACTATACAGTTAAATAATGTTAAGTATATTTGCATTGTTTTTCTCCATCGCCCTTTTGCAATTGCCTAAAAGTCCTGACATTGACAGAGTCCTCATTTGTTATGATTAAATATCTTCCAGGAATTGGACTCCTCTTTGCTCCTGCACAGATCTATGCAGAGCTGAAATGCAGGAGGTTCATACTTGACCTCAAATGCACTCTTCTAATGGCTATTATAAATTATCTGCCCATTTTGCTGACTCTCTGGAGAAAAGCAGATCAGTTTTCTGCAGCCAAGAGCGTTGGGCTGGCCAGTGGCAGGGGATCCCTTCCAGAGGATTAGTCTAGAAAGAGCCCTATCATGACACAAGGGGAGTCGGGTTCTCTGCGTCAGATGGAGGCACCAAAGAACTGCACCTTTAAGATTAGCAGGTGCCTGGAAGAAGTAGTTGGGAGAAGAATGTTATGTAAGGTCAAGTTCCTCCATCTGAGAAATGGGAATAATATCCATCCTATAGATTATTTCAAAGCTTAAAAGATACGATGTCAATGAACTATTTACTTTGGAGTCAGATATGTAGGATATGGTAAGGGCTTTTTTAAGTTTAATATTTCAAGTTCATTTCTGTTTTGCAATATACTACATAATATGTCCACTTTTAAACTTTTATTTATTTTCAAATTATAATAAGTTCATGGTGTACAGCATGATGTTTTACATATGTAAATATTCTGAAATGGCTAAATCACACTAGTTTACATAACCATCACCTCACATAGGAGCAGACTTCAAAAACTTCATGGAAAATGCATATGATAAAAAAAACTATGCATAGAGCTGGAACATATTCTTCTTAGTAAAGTATCTCAAGAATGGAAGAAAAAGTATCCAATGTACTCAGCTCTACTGTGAAACTAATTTATGGCTTTCACATGAAAGCTATAACCCAGTTATAACCTAAGAATATGGGGAAGGAGGAGAGGAAAGGAAGGGAGGGGGGTAAGGTAGGCGGAGGGAGGGTGATTGGTGGGATTACACCTACGGTGCATCTTCAAGGGTACATGTGAAACTTAGTAAATGTAGAATGTAAATGTCTTAACACAATGACTAAGAAAATGCCAGGAAGGGTATGTTAACCAGTGTGATGAAAATATGTCAAATGGTCTATAAAACCAGTGTATGGTGCCCCATGATTGCATTAATGTACACAGCTATGATTTAATAATAAAAAAAACTATTCATGGATTTTAAAATGCTTTTGCATCAAAATAAACTCATACTAACTTGATATAAAATGTCTTCATAGGACCTAGGTCAAGGCACTAAGATGGATAAGACATCAGTTTGAAAAGGGCCCCTATCGGAGCAACATGAATTCTGCTAAAATGAAAGCAAGAACAAACATCAACTTTATGGTGAAGCTTGAGTGGAAGAATGATTAAGGTATTGATGCTTTACAAAACATTTATAGGGATAATACCTCCCCCCAAAATCAGTAGTTTACCATTGGATAACTCATTTTAAGAAGGGACGAAATGATGTTGAAGATGAAACCCACAGCAGCAGACAATCCACAGCAATTTGCAAGGAAAAAAGTTAATCTTGCCCATGCCCTAATTGAAGAGGACCAATGATTAACAGCATAAATAGCCAACACCACAGACATATCCATTAGGTCAGCCTACACAATTAGGACTGAAAAATCAAAATTGAGAAAACTTTCCACTTGATAAGATGCCAAAACCATTGCATCCAGATCAACTGCAGATAAGAGTTGAGCTTTCACTGAAAATTTTAAAGTGGGATCAAGATCCTGAATCATTTCTCTTAAGAACTATAATGTGAAATGAAATATGGCTTCACCGGATGATCCTGAAGACTAAGCACAATCAAAACAATGGTTACCACGAGTTAAAATGAAGGCAAGACCGGTCAAGAGCAAAGGTCGTGGCAATGGTTTTTTGGATGCTCAAGGCATTTTACTTGTTGACTTTTTGGAGGGCCAAAGAATGATAACATCTGCTTATTTTGAGAGTGTTTTGAGAAAGTTAGCCAAAACTTTAGTAGAAAAAGGCCCAGGAAAGCGTCACCAGAGTCCTTCTCCATTCCAACAATGCTCCTCCTTCAACAATGGAAATTTGGGGAGTGTTTTAGCAGGAAATCATTAGGCATCTACCTTAAAGTCCTCACTTGGCTCCTTCTAATTTATGTTTGCTTTCAATATTAAAAAATCTTCAAAGAGAGGTGGTGCCTGTGGCTCAGTGGGTAGGGCCCTGGCCCCATATACCAAGGGTGGCAGGTTCAAACCCGGCCCTGGCCAAACTGCAACAATAATAGCTCGGCATTGTAGAGGGTGCCTATAGTCCCAGCTACTCAGGAGGCTGAGGCAAGAGAATCGCCTAAGTCCAAGAGCTGGAGGTTGCTGTGAGCTGTGACGCTACAGCACTCTACAGAGGGCAACAAAGTAAGACTCTGTCTCTAAAAAACAAAAAAAAGTCTTTAGAGAGCACCCGTTTGTTTTTTTTTTTTCGGTTAATAATGTAAAACAGACTGTATTGACATGATTAAATTCCCAGGACCCTCAATTCTTTAGGAACAGGCTAAATGGCTGGTATCATTGCTTACAAAAGTGTCTTGAATTTGATGGAGACTGTATTGAGAAATAAAGTTTACATTTTTTATTGTAAATGTAAATAAAGTTTACATTTTGAAGTCTCCTCATACTTACCGTTTTTTTGGTATGGTGAGAACGTTTGAAATCTACTCTCTTAGCAATTTTTAAATATAGAATACATTGTTATTAACTGTAGCTACCATGTTGTACAATAAATCTCTCACACTTATTCCCCATAACTGAAATCTTATCCTTTGACCAACATCTCCCAGATCCTCCTAACCTTGTGGTAAATGCTTAATAAGTGGAAAAATAGTAGTTGCTGTTATTATTATTGGACCCCAAATTTCCCCAATCCCTGCAAGCCTATGAGCACAAGCAAAGATGCTTTAATAGTAATAGTTCTGATCTTACCAACTAATGCCTTCTATGTCTCACAAGAGGTATCTTTGGGGCGGCACCTGTGGCTCAAAGGAGTAGGGTGCCAGTCCCATATGCCAGAAGTGGTGGGTTCAAACCCAGCCACAGCCAAAAACTGCGAAAAATAAAAAAATAAAAAATAAGAGGTATCTTTGCCCATGATTCTATCCCCTCTGGGGCATCCACTGCTCCCAGGACCTGAGTTTTTGATGCTACTTCTTGTACCCAGCACTACTACCGAGGTACAAGACCTTCTTGGTGTCACTCAGGCTCTCTCCTTGTGTGTCACATCCAGCAAAAGTATCCCAGATAAATGGAGAAGGTGCTGAAACGTTTTACGTTCTTTGTAAAATGCTTTTAGTTTTTACTTAAAACTCCCTTTTCAGCACGAGACAAACTTAAGTGTGTCTCTTAAGACTGGATTGAGAGACATTTCTGAGGGATAGGCACCAATCTGTGTGCACATTTCCTACCTTGGTGGAGTGATGTCCCTCAGCAACCGTGCACAGAGGCATCTTGGAAGGTGACCTTCAAATTTGTCTACTAGAGCAAAGGACCCCATCAAGGCCAAGCAGAGACCTAGCATCATTAGTCTACTGGTCTTTGACATCCCAAACTCAGTCTCGCAAACACCTGTCCTGTATTCATTATTTACTGCTGCACAGAGTTATTCCAAACATAGTAGCTAAAAACAACAAACATTTATTAGGGGTCAGGAATTCAGGAGTGGCATTAGAGGCAGCACTGGCTCCAGAGTGTCTGTGCTGGAGGGGCTGGGAGGCATTCTGGTGGTCAGGGAAGCCAGAAGTCTTGTTTTGCATTCTCATGTCCAACAACTACTTGGGTTGGAGCTGGTTTAGTTACTGGCCGTTCCTAAGGATGCTGTTTGCTCACTCACACATTAGGAAATATCCATGGTTTGTCAACAGGACTCCATCCTCAGGGCCCCAAATGTCTCCTGTTTGATGATGAAGGAAGGTGGGCTCCTCTCAGGCAAGACTGTAGGATCAGGAATTCAGAGCGCTTTAGCAGTGTGGCTCTAGTTCAGGGCTTCTCTGGAGTTGCCATCTGAGGCTTCGCTGGATCTGGAGGGTCTGCTCTCAAGCTCTCTCACATGGCTGCAGATAGTGGACTTTATTTCCTTGCCCCGTGGACCTCTCCACAGTCTGTCATGATGTGCCTTCCCCCACAGTGAATTATCAAGGAGAAAGAGTGACCAACACAGAAACTGTAATATTTTATAACCTCATCTTGGAAGGGACGTGCCATCATTTTTGCCCTGTTGTATTGATTGCACACACCCAAGGTGGGAGGGACTAGGAAGAGTGTGAATACCAGAAGGTGGGGATCCCCGAGGGCCACCACACGCCCTCTGCCCTCTCTGTCTCTATCCTCTACCTCACCTCTGCTCTGGAGAAGACATCTGTGAACGACGTTCCTGTGGAACTGAGTTCCACTCTCCATTCTCAGCGCCTCTGCCTGCACCAGGCCATCCCCAGGACAGACGTGGTGGGTAAGAGCGCAGCAGAGAGCAGGAGGCAGAAGCCCGGGAGGCGCCAAAGATCGCTGCTGGCTGGTGGAGGAAGTGGGAGGGGCACGTGGAGAACCTCCGTCTGCCAAGGAAATCCCCTCCCTTGGGTTCAAGCAGAGGCCAGTTTAGGGTGGACCGTAAAGGCCAGGGGAGCACGTTGGGAAGTCGGACCAGAGAAGCAGAGCGAAGCCAGAGACGGCACCGCCGAGAGCGGAGAGAGCGGGGAACACGCTGGAGGTCACCCGAGGCCCGGGAGCAGGTCTGAACGCGGGCCAGGAGTGCAGAGAAGAATTTGGACAAAAGAGCAAAGAAGAAAAACTACTCAGTTCGTTTTATGAGGTTAACATAACCCCGATAGCAAAACCTGTCAAGAACAGCACATACGCGAAAGAAACAACAGACCGGTCTTTCTTGTGAATGTGGCCAGAAACATTTTTGGAAAAAAAAAAAAAAAAAAAAAAAATGAGCGCACTGAATTAAACACGTTAAAAAAAAATAATTCATGACAGTGAAGCAAGGTTTATGCTAGCAACGTCAAGCTGTAGATTAGGAAATGTATTAAAACTAAAAAGCTCATCCATAAGAAAACAAATCACCCAGACCTATTTTCTGAAAAGCATTTGCTAACATTCTACATCCATTTCTGTCGGTTTTATTAAAAACTGAAATACTACAGGTGGGTCCATTAAAATTGGTGGTAGCATCAAAATACTACAGGTGGGTCCATTAAAATTGGTGGTAGCATCAAAAAAAGATGCTAAGTCTCACCATTATTATTTAATATTGTTCTGGGAGTTAAGGTCGATACCAGAAAGGCAGGAATGAAGCAGAAACATGATGTGTCAAGAAAACAAAATGATTATTATTTATCAGTGCTATATCTTCATTATCAATGCTTTATGTTAAAATTCCAGGATAACTTCCAGAAATAAAATAGTAAAGAACAGCTAAAAAAAAAAAAATCACTGATAATAAAAAGAAATGTGAATTAAAACAATACACAGTATAAGTGGTTTGCCACCTAGAATGCTAACATTTAAAAAGTTTGAACACATAATGTTGAAGGGCATAGGCAGACAGGCATCCTCAAATATGCTGGTGGTATTTGTGGGGGAGGGCATCCTGTTTCTTCTTTATACTCTCACCATTCTTCTGGCCTCCATCTTTGTGTGGGTTTTTCCCATACCAAGCAATTCTCTAATTCTCTGTGGACACTAATTAGGCATCCTGAAATTTAACTTAATTGTGACACTACCTGTCCAGAGTTAGTTGAGATCCCACAGGTTAGGGGCTCAGTCCCACAAGACTGCGCCCCAGTTCAGACACCAATTGCAGGTAGCGGGTCCCAGGTTACCTACACTTCTGTCCATTCTGGCCACAAATTGGGAGTTTCCACAACCCCCTTCCCAGGCTTGATTTGCTATGATGACTCATAGAATTCAGGAAAACACTTAAGTTTACTGGTTTATTATATAATAAAGGATACAGATGAACACCCACGTGAAAAGGTACACAGGGTGAGGTCTGAAAGTAGGCCAAGCACAGGATCTTCTGTCCCTGTGGAGTCGGGGTGTACCACCCTCCCTCCACATGGATGTGTTCACCCACCCAGAAGTTCTCCAAACTATGTACTTTATGGATTTTTATAGAGGCTTCCTCATGTAGGCATTATCAATTATTACGTCAATCTCTGGCTCCTCACCCCTCCCTGGAGATGGGAGGTGGGGCTGAAAGTTCCCAAGTACCTAGTAATAATTTGGTCTTTCTTGTGACCAGCCCTCTTCCAGGAACCCACCAAGACACATTTCATCAGAACAAAAGACGTGGGCGGCACCTGTGGCTCAGTGAGTAAGGCACCGGCCCCATATACCAGAGGTGACGGGTTCAAACCCAACCACTGCAAAAAAAAAAAAAAAAAGAACAAAAGACGTTCCTACGACCCTCTCCCTTAGGAAATTACAAGGGTTTTAGGAACTCAGGAACCAGGGTCAGAGGCTAACATTTACACATATATTTCATATTATTTCACAGCATTAAATATTGGTATGTTCTCCATGGAAAGCAATTTGGCCATATTTAAAATTATAAATGCACAAGCCTTTTGGTCTGGCGGTTCCTCTTTTAGGAATTAATCCTATAGATATCCTTGTATCTATGTTTTAAAAAGTATATATAATGTTATTTTTTATTTAATGTCATTACACAAAAGAAATGACCTACATAATCACCAATAGGAATTTGTTCAATAAATTGAGGTATCCATTAGATGGTATACTACGCAGCTCTAAAAAAGAATGAGGAGGGCTGGGTTCAGTGGCTCACACCTGTAAACCCAGCACTCTGGAAGACTGAGGTTGGCGGATTGCTTGAGTTCAGGAGTTCGAGAATAGCCTGAGCCAGAGTGAGACCCCATCTCTAAAAAATAGCTGCATGTTGTTGCAGGTGCCTGTAGTCCCAGCTACTCAGGAGGCTGAGGCAAGAGAATCACTGGAGACTAAGAGTTTGGAGTTGCTGCAAGCTATGACACTATGGGACTCTACCCAAGAGCAATTATGACTCTGTCTCCAAAAAAAAATAAAATTAATAAAGTAAAATAATAAAGAAGAATAAGGAAAGCTATTATATTTTAAAATGGAGTGAGCTCCAAGATACAATGTCAAATGAAAAAGCAGCATATATATAAGACTGTGCATAGTTTGTTACCATTTGTATATACAGGGGACCCGCCATAGTTGACCACTCCCCTACATGGATCAAAACATAACTATCAGTACAGTAGTCCTAGTTCCTTATGTTGACTAGTTTGTTGCGGTCCCTTACAGAGGACTGTAAGTTGTGGTCAACTTACAGAGGTTCTACCACATATATTTTTAAAACAAGAAAGAAAAATGATATTTATATATTTACTACTTTGCACATAAAATATCTATGGATGGATCCACAAAAATACCAGTAACATTTATTAACTCTCTTTATACTTTGTTCTATGATTTGGGTTTTAAGCCAAGTAAATATATTACCTGTTAATAAGTACATTTAATTTTAAGAAAGAAGAGCTGGGGAAAGTGTTTACAAAAGTATGGAGACTTTTTTGCTTTGCCAAATATAAAATGTATTTTTTAAATACTATTATTAAACATCAGGCAACCACAATGTGTTGGCAAAAGTACTGACAAATACACAAATTAGTAATTTAACACATAACAAAGAAAATATCAAAAATTAATGGAGAAATGTCAAATTATTCATACAATGAAAGATGTTGAGAAAAATAGCTCTTTAGCAAGAAGTTATATTCTCACCTGGTACCATACACCCATGTGAATTTCAGATTATATAAAATTTTAAATGTATAAAATAAAACTATGTAAAAACTAGGTGAGATATATGTAGGCAGATATATATATACATATAAAACTATGTAAAAACTAGGTGAAATATATGTAGGCAATCTTCAGATATTGATGATTTTCTGTTTCAAACGTTAAGTCAACCTTATCCATTCCCAGGATAAATCCCACTTGGTCATAATGTATTTTCTTTTTCAGATACTGTTGGTTTCAAATTGCCAAAATATGAAGAACTTCTTTACCTCATGAGATATTGGTCTGTAGTTTTTTGGTGATATCTTTGGTTGTAGTATCAGGTTAATGATGACCTCCTAAAACAAGTTGGATAGTGTTTCTCCTCTATTTTTTAAGTGAGTTTGTATAGAATTGGTGTGATTCCACTCTGGTGTCTGACAGGATTCACCCATTAAGCTTAGTTGTTCAGAATACCCTTGTTTTTTGATTATCTTCAGGAGCTGCAGTGAAGTCCCCTTTTCATTCTTACTGCTGAAAATTTCTGTCTTTCTCTCAGTTTCTCTCTCATTAGCCTGCTAAGGGGCTTATCAGTTTTATTGGTCTTTTCAAAGAACAAGTTTTTTATTTTATTAAGTTTATTATTTTCCTGTGTTTTAGTTCATTGATTTCCATTCTTAATCATTTCCTTACATCTTAGCTTATGTTTAATTTGCTCTTTTTCTAGTTTTTGTTTTAAGATAGAAGCTTAGATCATTGATTTTTAGACAATTTTTCACAATATAAACTTTTAAAGCTGAATTTATTTGAAAGCACTGCTTTAGCTACATACCACCAATTCTGCTTTGCTGTGTTTTTATTTTCATTCAGTTCAAAATACTATAATTTCCCTTCTTTGGCCTACAGGTTTTTTAAAAGAATGTCACTTAATTTCTAAATATTTGTGGATTTCCTAGTTATTCACAAATAGCTTAGATAACTGCTATCGATTTCTAATTTAATTCATTTTTAGTGAGAGAACACACTCTATGCCATGTCAATGTTTTTTGTTTTTTTTTTTTTCAATTTATTGAGACTTATTTTATGGCCCATAATGTATGTTCTATCTTGGTGAATGTTCCACATGCACTTAAAAAGAATGTGTTCTGTTGTCTTTGGGTGTTAACGTCCTATAAATGTCAATTAGGTCAGATGTTTTTACTGGTTACGTCTGTTCTAGCAATTTCTAAGAATGGAGTGCTGAACTATAATGTGGATCTGTCCATTTCTCCTTTCAGTTTTATCGGTTTTTGATTCATATATTTTGAAACTCTGTTATGTGTACATACATTTAAAATCTTGGTTAATTCACCTTTTCATCATTGGAAAATATCCCACATTATCCTTGGTAATATTTATTGTCCTGACCATACTTTGCTTAACATTAGCATAGCCACCCCACTTTTCTGATAAGGGTTTTCAATGTGTATCTTTTTCTGTCCTAATTTTTAACCCATCTGTATCTCTGTGTCTAAAGTGGGTTTCTTGGCTCCATGCCTATAGCTCAGTGGCTAGGGTGCCAGCCACATACACTGCAGCTGGCAGGTTCAAATCCAGCCCAGGCCTGCCAAACAACAATGACAACTACAGCCAAAAAATAGCCAGATGTTGTGGCGGGCGCCTGTAGTCCCAGCTACTCGGGAGGCTGAGGGAAGAGAATCCCTTCAGCCTAAGACTTGGAGGTTGCTGTGAGCTGTGACAACATAGCACTCTACCTAGGGCGACATAGTGTGACTCTGTCTCAAAAATAAAAAAAATAAAGTGGGTTTCTTGTAGACAATACAAAGTTTGTGAGTCTCTACTCTGACTAGGAAGGTCTGGGAACATTTTTGCTTAATATAATTGTCAGTGTGATTAGGTTTAGCTTGTCATCTCACTATTTGTTTTTTACTTGTCCCATTTGTTCCTTCTTATTCTCTTTTTCCTGTGGATTACTTGCTTGCTCTGAAAGTATTCCATTTTATCTCCTCTTATTTCAGTTTTTTTAGTAGCACTTATTTGGAAATGTTTGGGTTTTTTGTTTTTTTTCAGGTTTCTTTCTGCCTTTGGCTTTGTTTCTAGTAGTGGCATCGTGTTTGGGATATGCATATTTATCCTACCACAGTCTACCTTCAAATAATACTGTACCACTTCGTGTATAAGACCCTACCACAATATGCTCCTCTCACTCCTCCTGGCTTTTGTGCTACTGTGGTCATACATTTTACTTGTACATATGTTATGAGCACTATAAAACATTCGTTTTTTTTGTTGTTGTTTGTTTGTTTTGCAGTTTTTTGGGCTGGAGCCGGGTTTGAACCCACCACCTCTGGCATATGGGGCTGGCGTCCTACTCCTTGGAGCCACAGGCGCCGCCCCAAACATTGTTATTTTTTTTTAATGTTTTTTTTTAAATTAAATCATAGCTGCGTACATTGATATGATCATGGGGCATCACACGCTAGCGTCACGGACCATTTGACACATTTTCATCACAATAGTTAACATAGCCTTCCTGGCATTTTCCCAGGTACTGTGCCAAGACATTTACATTCCACATTTACTAAGTTTCACATATACCCTTGTAAGATGCCCCGCAGGTGTAATCCCACCAGTACCCCTCCCTCCACCTACCTCCCCCCACCCTCCTCTCCCTTTCCCCCATTACCCTATTCTTAGGTTGTAACTGGGTTATAGCTTTCATGTGAAATCTCTAAATTAGTTTCATAGTAGGGCTGAGTACATTGGGTACTTTTTCTTCCATTCTTGAGATACTTTACTAAGAATAATATGTTCCAGCTTCATCCATGTAAACATGAAAGAGGTAAAGTCTCCATCTTTCTTTAAGGCTGCATGATATTCAAAAAGGGAACACTTCTGCACTGCTGGTGGGAATGCAAATTAATACATTCTTTTTGGAAAGATATATGGAGAACACTTAGAGATCTAAAAATAGATCTGCCATTCAATCCGCTAATTCCTGTGCTGGGCATATACCCAGAAGACCAAAAATCACATCATAACAAAGATATTTGTACCACAAAGTTTATTGCAGCCCTATTCATAATAGCTAAGACATGGAAAAAGCCCATGTGCCCATCAATACAAGAATGGATTAATAAATTGTGGTATATGTACACCATGGAATATTATGCAGCCTTAAAGAATACTTTACCTCTTTCATGTTTACATGGATGGAGCTGGAACATATTCTTCTTAGTAAAGTATCTCAAGAATGGAAGAAAATGTATCCAATGTACTCAGCCCTACTATGAAACTAATTTAGGGCTTTCACATGAAAGCTATAACCCAGTTACAATCTAAGAATAGGGAAAAGGGG
>CAUYPK010027229.1:0-27923 GCA_963574355.1 Loris lydekkerianus
GATCCTATAATTCCTCTTCTAGGTTTATACCCAGAAGACCAAAAGTCACAATATAACAAAGACATCTGTACCAGAATGTTTATTGCAGGCCAATTCATAATTGCTAAGTCATGGAAGAAGCCCAAGTGCCCATCAACCCACAAATGGACTAGCAAATTGTGGTACATGTATACCATGAAATACTATGCAGCCTTAAAGAAAGATGGAGACTTTACCTCTTTCATGTTTACATGGATGGAGCTGGTACACATTCTTCTTAGCAAAGTATCTCAGGAATGGAAGAAGTATCCAATGTACTCAGCCCTACTATGAAGCTACATTATAGCTTTCACATGAAGGCTATAACCCAACTATAGCACAAGACTATGGGGAAAGGGCCAAGGAAGGGGAAGTGGGGGGGAGGTTTTGGTGGAGGGAGGGTAATGGGTGGGGCCACATCTATGATGCATGTTAGAATGGGTACAGGCGATTGCACTAATGTACACAGCTATGATTTAACAATTAAAAAAAAAAATTAAAAAAAAAAACAGGATTTTCTCATTCTCTCATTGAAAAAAATAAAAAAAACCCTCTGAAGGATGGCATTAACTCCATTTGACAGACAAGGACCATGAGACTCAGAGAGGTTAAGAAACCCACACAGGGTAACACAGCCAGGAAATAGCTTATACGAGCTGGTCTTGGATTACACACAATCGAATATGAGTGCCTCTTTTTCTATGGTGGTCTCACTTGTGTTCACACGTTGGTTGGGCTGTTTCAGATTGTGGAGAACAGAGGGGTGCTTGGGGTTCTCTTGGGATGTGGGGATGAACTGCAAGAATCCAGAGGAAGCGAAGGAACCACAGAAGCAAAAGCATTGCCAGTAGCCAGACTCGGGCTTCCTGGAGGCTCCATCAATGCTTCTGGTGAGTGGGGGTGGTGGCTGCTGGATCTGAGGAGCTGCCTCTCCCCGTTTCCTCTCTGTGCTCCCAGTCATAGCCTCCTGCAGCTCTCCTGCCCTGCCCCTGTCCTGGCCTCTGCCGCAGGCTGCACACCAGCATCCCCATCCAGCTCCTTGCTGGGCACGTGTGTCTCCTTTTTTCAAAAAAGTGGATGGTGAGAGGCTGCCTCATCTACAGTGGACATCTCCTGTGTCCACCTGTCCTGCATCCTGTGAGTGACCAGGTTAGCAGGTCACAAGATACAAATGTCATTAATTATGCAGAAGGAACTACTTTTCCTCAGAAAGGAGGCCTAAGTGTGGCATCTCAGGGGCCTCTGTATTCAGTCTGTGTGGCTGAATAGCTTCAAACAACAGATACTCATTTTCCCACAGTTAAAGAGGCCAAAAGTCTACAACCAAGGTGTCACCAAAGGTATACTCCCTCCAAACATGCTGAGGAGATCCCTTCCCTGCCACTTCTAGCTTCTGGTGGCCCTAGGCATTCCTTGGCTTGTGGCCACATCACTCCAATCTCTGCCTGTCCTCCAGGGGCCTTCTTCTCCCTGTGTCACTCTGGGTCCTCTCCTCTTATAAGGACATCAGGCATTGGACTGACAGTGCACCCTAAATCCAGGCTGCTTCATCTCGAGACCCTTAACTAACTACATCTGCAATGTAGTGACCCTATTTCCAGATAAGGTCACTTTCTAAGGTTCCAGGTGGGCATGGATTTGTGTGGTATGCTATTTAGACAGGACAGTGTTTCAGTACAGTGCAGTGTCACCTCCCACCCAAGTGTACCACAGCCTCTGACAGAGCAGGGGCCATGCTCTGTGATTGCTTTTGCACCTGCCTCAGTACAGTGCTGGGCACTAATTAAATGCCTATTGGCTGACCCAGAGTAAACCAGAAACAAATTTGGAAAAAATGAATTGACAGATGAATTCGTTAGAGTCTCCATTGTACGTACATTCCCTTTGGTATCCTGCAGTCATCACTGCCACCCAGTAGCAATGGACTGGGCCTCCCGTACCGCACAGCACCACTGACAAAGATGTGGACTGGTGACTCTGCCCTCCCTTCTGGGGACAGGTCTGCCACCTTAGCTTCTCCATCCTGCAGTCTACCTAGTGTGATCCCTGCTCCTAACTCTGCCTCCTGGTCTTTTCCTGCCCCTGAGCTAACTGAATCCAATTCCATACAAAGGTGCTTTCCTGCTCCTGTCTGTTCCAGCTTAGCCTTGTTCCCTAAATGTTCTCTACTGGGAAGACAAACCAAACAAACCCCAGAATGCTGGTTTGGTTCTCAGTGATATAAAAAAAAACTTGGATTTGGTTCGAGGTTGAGCAAACTGGTGCAGTTTGTTCCGGTTTTTAGTTCAAGGTTCAGGCCAAGTCCCTGCTCCAGACAGAAAGAATGTCCCTGGAATGCCTCTTCCAACTAGGCCTCACGACAGCTGAAAGGCCCGGGTGTCCAGACGGAAGCCGCCTACTCAGCAGGGACTTCCCTGCAGCTCCAAACCCAGGCCCCCCGAGGCCTCAGGGACAGGGCTGCCATCACACCTGCTCAGGGCTCCTGGGCCACTCCACCTCCCACCAACTAGGCGTTGGTGGGCATACCACTGTTGGTGGGCAGCTGGGCATACCCTCCGCCCAAGAGACTGGGCCGAGGATGGGGGCTGTCACTGTGTAAATCTGCCACAATTGATACACAGCACAGCACCTGTGACCTCTCTCTGGTGGGGGCCCAAACCCAAACAGTCCCTAACAAAGAACCAGATAGTAAGTGGAAACAGTCAGCGGAGCAGGAGACAACAGGGAGTCGTGAGCAGAGTGACACCCGACCAGAGGCGTTCAAGTCCTCACATTTGCAGCCTGCTGCCCAGTGCACAAAGCACCCACTGCAGCGTGCGGGTCTGCGGGGCCTGCAGAGGCACACAGCAGGCTTCCTCTGGCAGTGTGGGAGCCAGAGCATAGTTTCTGCCCAGGACAAGGCATCAGGAGCCTCATCCCCAGGGAATGACTGCAGGGGACACAGCAGCTGGGGGCATCAGAGACACCTGGCAATGAATCACCAATGAGGAATTTTGAAACAAAAACATATTTCCACTCTGGTCTCCCTCCCACTCCGGTCCACGCATCAAAGCACTCCTCAGATGCAGGGAACTAGTCAGCCAGGTTGATTGGGCTTGCCCAGAAGGTTGGTCACCAGAGGCTTGGGACCAAAAAAAATATCCCCGAGGGACTGCCCCAATTCTGGGTTATAGGGACAAATGCACCTCCTATCTCCATGTAGGGAACTGAGAAACACCAGCAAGAGCAATGGAATGAAAGCCCAGGAGAGGGGCACCGGTCCAAACACCTCTATCTCTCAGGGTTATTTGTCCTGTCTTTGACCTTGAAATAACCATCCACAGAACAGCCTTATCAAAGGCAATGTGGGTATTCCCTGACTTAGCCCGGAGCCTCTGCCCAAGGAAAGGGCCACTTTTATTTTGCCTTGGACAGAAAATGCAGCCTGAAATACAATCCAGAAATATTTCCTGCCTTGGCCGTCCTGAGAGGATTAGACTCCTAGCACATGCGATTTCTGCTTGGGTGTGCTTTGTGTTCGACTATGCTTGCTACGTACTAGATTCAATTATAGGTTTCCTTACACTTATATCTTCATTAGTTCGACATTGTCAAGTGGATGGAATGTGCTGTCAGCTTTTTTTTTTTTTTCTTTTTAAAGAAATGTTGGGGGTTTTTTTTCCTCCCAAGGATTCAACACTGTCCAGTCCTGTTAAAAAAAGAAAGGGAAAAAAATTCTTGGCTCAAGCATTCATTGCTAATGGGTATGGAATTGATTCACAAGTCCCCAACTCTAGTTATATAAAAGTAATTACTGTAACCTAGAGTAATTAGTTCCATATCCAATATTCAAAAAAAGTTGCATATGTGTATATGTGTGTGTGTATTTGGGATTGGGAGAGAAAAAATTTTTAATAAAAAAAAAAAGAAATATTTGAGAACATTTAAACTACCCATACATATACTCCTTAAAAAAAAATCTTTAGCTATAATAAAGATCTTGAAACAGGGACAGGCATGGTGGCTCATTCTTATAACTCTAGCACTCTGAGAGGCCGAGGCAGGTGGATTGCCTGAGCTCTGGAGTTGAAGACCAGCCTGAGCAAGCGTGAGACCCCGTCTCTAAAACTAGCCAGGCATTGTGGCAGGTGCCTGTAGTTCCAGCTACTTGGTAGGCTGAGGCAAGACGATCACTTGAGCCCAATAGTTTGAGATTGCTGTGAACTATGATGACACCACGGCAGTCTACCAAAGGCGACAAAGTGAGACTCTGAAAAAAAGATCTTGAAACAAACAAAAAAGAAAGAAACCCAAAAGACCGTAAAACCCAAGTGTTTCAATGCTGGTAAACAGGCAGTGGGGCACAAGAAGCCAAAAGGAGGGGGTCTCTGTAGCTTCAAAGACCCATCCCCCAGCTGGCGACTTGCAGCAGGTAGTCTCCACTTCCCACTCAGTGGCAGGAAATGATGGAATGCTTTATTCCCAAAGCATGGGAAAAGTCTTGTCCTGGCCCCCAGCCCATGGAGTTTCTTATCCTATTTGTGCCTCAGGGAATTACAGTTCCCACTCTGTTCCCCAAGTGGATCCCAGAGGTTTAAAAGGCATTGTCACTCAAAATAAGATGCTGAGAGTTGAAAATTCTGGAGGAAAGGTAAATTCAGACGTTCCCCAGCAATATGGAGTGATGTGGATCAATTCACAGATGGATGTCACAGATCTGAGACTTGACATTGATCTATTACATTTCATGTTTGGTTAGAGCCTAAGATCTTTTGCAGCTTTCTTTCTGTCATCTATAGAATCTACCCTTCTATCCTGCCTTTGTTTCATCTGCAAATGTGACAAACCTGCCTTACTGACCTTTACTGAAAAGGCTTCAAGAAAGCTTCGTATAAGGAGGAGCCTCCCCCTTTCAGGACCCTCCATGCAGATGGACTCCCACCATTCATCAGGAAAGGCTGTTCCATAGGAACGTGCTCGCCCACCAGTTCTGCTGCCCATCACACACTTCCCCAGCTTCCCTGAAAGGGGAACATTCAACTTGCAGATCAAAAGGAAGGAAAAACTTAGAAATTGGGTTGCTAATAGTATCTTCTCTTTGTTTGGGTTTGCAAAGTGTTAGGAAACGTGGCGTGCGAAAATAAATGATCTGGTGGAGCATGCATGCCGTTCTGCAGACCCTGGACTAAGCTACCATCACAAATTCCACACCAAGACTGGAGAGACTCCTGGATTCTCCTCATGTTATCTCTGGCCAGCTTCTGTGGATTCTCAGTCTGATAGCCTGGGCCTGTTTTAAAAGTTCTGGCAACTACGTGGGATCTGTCAAACACTGCCGTTGATTCTGGGGCCTGGATTTAAGCTTAAACCATGACATTTTTGTTGGGTTCTCTCTGAGCCTCCTTCTCTCCTTTGGTTTAGTTCTCCACTCTGCGAGAGCCACTCTTCCAGAAGTGTGTCCTTGATATACAGTCCTTAAGCAGAGGCAGGAGAAAGAGGAACAGTCCTATCTAGAGGCCAAAGATATGAGACATTTTCAAATAACGACAAAAATAAAATTAAGTGTGTGAAACAAATAACTAAAAATCCATGCACTCACAGTCAAGGTGCATTGAGTGAGTCATTTAAGAAAAGATGACAGGAGCCCCAGGGATGTTCTGTGGGCAGAAAGGAGTTTAGATTCAGGACAGCTGGAGTTGGAAGAGCCCCTCAGCTCCAGAGCCCTGGCCTGGAGTGGGCCTGCGGGTGACCTCAGCTCTTCTCCCCACAGTGGCAATGGCCCAGGGCTCTTAGCTCTCCCGGGAGGGTGGTCAAGATGCCCTGTGTTCCCTTTTCACAAACTGACAGGAGTTATGATTAGGGTTCTGCTGCAATTCTAGAACATATAAACCAGCAGTACCCATGAGTGAACGTCAGCTTCTTGGTTTTTCTTTTTCTTTTTTTTTTTTTGCAGTTTTGGACAGGGCCAGGCTTGAACCCACCACCCCTGGTATATGGGGCCAGTGCCCTACTCCTGGAGCCACAGGCGCCGCCCAGCTTCTTGTTCTTTATGATGTAAACACAAAGTACCTGCTGAGAAATTAAAGGAGAAAAATATTGTCATCAGTCTTTTTCATGGGAGGGTTAAAGGATTGTCCAAAGATGGAGTCTTTCAGAGTCCTGGCCTCAGTTTTTTTCTCTGTTGTGAGGATTGAATTAGATAATAATGCAACGGGGTGCACTATGGGGGGGGGGGAGAGAGAGAGAGAGAGAGAGAGAGAGAGAGAGAACATCATCTCATCCATCATCCACTGGTCTAGACTACCTCAGGTGACACCAACCCCCAGAGAAAGGCAGAATTGAGATAATTATGTCCATGTAAAGAAATATTTATTGTTCTAGATACTGATCTGGGTGCTAGATTACATCAGTGAATAAAGCAGATGAAAATCCCTGCCTTCATGGAAAGAAGTGATGTTCAAGCCTGATCAAATTGTTCCTGAAGCCTTACAATTTCTAGATATTTGAGTTACATGTGCCAATTAATTCCTCAAACACTTAAACCAGTGTGAGAGCTTGTGTGTTGTTGTTGTTGTTGTTTTAAGTCTTTGTTTTTTGTGGTGGTTATTATGTGCCAAGTATCCTAAAGGCTATCAACATCCACTGGTTGTGGTGGCACCTGAGCCAAACCCTGGATCTTTAGGTCACATTTCACACTATGTTCAAGTCAAGGAGGGGCACAAAAGACAAAATGCTCCCATCTCTGTCTGAAAAACCAGTCACCTTTGGGTGGCACACAGCTTTTATAAATAGCCAGGAAGCAGCTTCATGCTAAAAAGGAATTTTAAAAATTTTTTTAAAGATAAAAGGAAAGAAAAAAAAAAAAAAGAAGAAGAATTCCACAGGAAATTAAAGAGGAATTAGGGAGATAGAATGTAGCAAGCTTCATTGGACCATGGCCAGAACAACTGGCTAGAACAAGCCTCCCCTTATTAAAAGCATCGGGAAAGCCTGAGTGTCCAAGAGCATTGGGACCTTCCTTCCCATAGCCTCTCATCTGAGAGATTTTTAATGAATGGTATTTGTGGGTACAATAGCTATAAGTGGATAAGCATCTTTTGTTCATTTTGTCCCCAGAAAATCACTTGGAAAACATAATTCTCTGAACTCTAAAAATCTCCAAATGCCTTTTTGTTTTAAGCAAAATCAGTGTTAGTTCTCCACTTTGTAGAGTTCACAAAAAAATAATCCCGTTTTCTGGAAGTCTATTGAAATACGTCCTCCTATAACTGAAGAGCAGGGCTAAGGATTCTTAAAAAAAAAAAAAGGTTCTCAGGAAGATTTATAAAAGCAACACACCACCCACACCCTTCCCTTCAACTAGAAAGTAACCTCACAGCTAAAGGCTGCCTTTTAATAAGTGCTTTTGACCTTGTAAGTTGCCATGGACATTCTGCAATTTCTGCCTCACCAGCACCCACACTTCCATCTTCTGTCAACATCATCCTGTTCTCCTGGGAAGCCAACCTTCCTCCTCTTTCAGGCCTTCTTGGGTATTCAGACCCAGCCTCCGGCCTTGGCTGCAGAGATAGACAGGAACCCAGACCCAGCCAATCGGAGCACCACACCCTGCTGGCCACATGGTAATTGGTTCAGGGATGGTCACGTGGCCCAAAACAAGCCAATGAGAACCAGTCCAACAACTTCAGGAATAACCCTGCTGTCTCTTTGTACCCAGCCTGCTTAGCTGATAGGATGAAAGGCAGACTTAACACAGTGCTAATGGAGTGATAGCAGAGTGGGGACATGGAGTCTCAATGATACAAAGCTACCTGGACCTGCAGATCCAGCTCTGCTTAAAGGAAGCAAGCTGTATCCCTAAACTCTATAAATCTTTCAAATATTTGAGGAAAAAAAAACAAACAAACAAAAAAAAAAAACTATGTATGTGTGTTTTGGCTTGCTATGTTTTAAATGTATCTTCCAAAATTTATATTGAAACTTAATCCCCATTATGGTGGCATTAAGAAACAAGGCCTTTTAGGAGGTAATTCAGAGATGAGGGCACAACCCTTCTGAATGGATTAGTGCCTTGTGAAGGGCTGGAAGGAACTAGTTTAGGCACCTTCTGGCCTTCCTCCACGTGAGCCCATAGCAACAAGGCACTGTCTTGAAAGCAGAAAGCAGCCCTCACCCAACACCAATACCTTGATGTCTTCATCTTGGACTCCTCAGCCTCAAGACTTTAAGCAATACATTTCTGTTCTTTGTAAATCGCCCTGTCTGTGGTATTTTGCGACAGCAGCACTGATGGATTAGGACACGGTTAAGCCAGTCTGTTACGCTTCTATCACTTTCAACCAAACTACCCGGCTAATTCCTAAGCACAGGAATGTGCCAAAGTGTTCCCCACCCAGCTCTTCCCTGCACACAATACAGTCAATCACAGCAGTTTGGAAATAGCTTGGGGCCCT
Source organism: Loris lydekkerianus (assembly GCA_963574355.1). Lineage (NCBI taxonomy): Eukaryota > Metazoa > Chordata > Mammalia > Primates > Lorisidae > Loris > Loris lydekkerianus. The sequence goes on from CAUYPK010027229.1 coordinate 8,451, forward strand.
ACTGTCTAGTCTTCAGGCATCTTACAAATGCTAAGTCTCTTTACAAAGATGCTTGTTCACAGTGGGGCCCTCCCTTCATTCTCCCACCACCAATCCCAGCCATTCTCTCACCCACCTCCCCACACTCCCACAGGCCTTTACATCTGCTGGATTGCTGAGGCTGAGCTCTTTCTCCAGAATGACCCAGACTCCAGTTGCTGCATGAATTGTTTGATCAGCAGGGCTCTGAGTCCCAGGGCAGGAGGTATCTCAGGGTTCATGGGACAGGGTGGCTATTAAGTACTTACATGTAACATCTTTTTTGTTGTTGTTGTTAAAGAATGATTTTATTGCTTGAGTTCGCAGACAAATTTATGCAACCAGGGCAGAGGCTGTGGTTGACTCATATTTCCAATTGGGAGGAAGAACTTGCTCAGTCTTGTAATATCGAGCCAATCGATGGATTCAGCTATCACAATCAGATGGAACTTAGCATACTTATCCTTTCTATGCCTCTCAAGATGTTTTTGAACAGTGACCACTTTCTTAATTAAATGGTAGAGATCTTCAGGAAGATCAAGATCAAGTCCTTTAGACTTAAGGATTCTCAAGATTTTATTGCCCATCACAAAATGTACTTGAGCAACGCCTTGCGAGTCTCCCAGGATCACATCTACCTGTAAGGGAGTCGGGCCCTTCTTGGCCAGTTTGTATATTTGCTCCTTCACGTGATTAGACGTTAACTTCTGTCGAGTGGGAACACTGTGACCATAGGGCAAAGCTGACAGGGACAGGCCCTTGCTGGCATAATGTATGTGACCCATGATGGTGGCAGGAAAGTAGCAAAAAGAGAACCTAATGTAGCATCTTTTACTTCTTGTGGAGGTGGGTGACTCACTGCTAACTGGAGTCCTAGCCAATGTGGACTTACCTGGGTCTTCAGATCCTAATGTTCACCTTGGCTTTAGGGAAGCTAGGAACCTCCCAGGAAAAAAACAGGAAAGAACACCATGGAAAGTCAGCAGGCCTTTTGTCACAGGTGTCTTTGATTTCTCCTCTTCTCTGACAGGTTGCTGAACTCCAACTCCTGGGTCCTACAGGAAGTGCAGGGTGATTTTTACAAAATCCCATGCTTATGTTTCTTCAAGTGCATACAAGCGTGTACATGATTTCATGATCCTGTGCTCTCAGGGTAGGCCACTGATGATCCCATTTGGGAGCAAGTGCATTGAGGCAAGACCAAATGGTGGCAACAAGTGGCCCTCAAATTTAGTCATGTTCATAGGTACATAGAGAAAGGCTGGCCCTGGGGCCTAATTACTGCCCACAGCCTTCCAGGGACAGATAGGGGCCACGGTCCACCAAATTCAAGGGTATTCAAAGCCTCTTGCTCTGAGAGAAAGTTGGAGCAAGCAGTGGGCTAAATAATGGTTCCCAAAGATGTCCATATGCTATTCTTAGGGCTGTGAATGTTATCTCCTGTGGTAAAAGAGACTCTGCAGATGGGATTAAGTCACGGATCATGAGATGGGGAGATTTTTCTGCATTATCTAGGTGGTCTCAATCTACAAGGGTGTTTATAAGAGGGAGCTGAAGAGCTAGTCAAGGAGGAGGTAATATGAGGACAGAGTGGAGCTGAGCTCTGAAGGAAGGGCCACAAGCCAGGGAAGGCAGCCACCACCAGAAGTTAAAAAGGGCAAGAAGACAGATTCCCTCCTAAGGCTTCCAGAAGACCAACACCTTGACCGACTTCAGACTTGTGGCCTCCAGAAGGGCAAGAAAATAAGTCTGTGCTGCTTAGCCCTTTCCTGCTTCTAAGGGCCACTAGCACACCTTCATTTGTGACCCCTTCCTCTCAGCACTCCAATTTCTTGCTTCTTTCATCACATCTCCTTCTGCTCGCTGTGATCCTGCATCTCTCTTATGAAAACTGCCATGATCACATCCAGCCCATCCAGAAAATGCAGGGTCATCCATTGATCCATAAGATTCTTATCTCAGTCAACATCTGCCAAACCCTTTTGCCATGGAAGGTTCTGGGGATTAGGACACAGACGTGCCCGGGCAGCCATTACTCAGCCCACGTGTCTCCCCCAGCACACACACCCCTCTCCACCTCCTCCTCCCTGCTCTGTGTCCTGTGAAACCAAACTCGAGGGCCTGCACCTCCAGCCTCTCAACATGTGGTTCCCATCTAGGTTTGGCCTACGGTGGCCCAGCCCCACTTCTCTCCTGCCTCACTGCAGGTCTTGGCTCTGCTCACAGCCCCTGGAAGGCAGACCCCTTTCCAGGTCCCCAGCTCTTACTGGGCTCCATAGCACTGTCCCTAATTGTGTCCCCTCAGATATGGGGGTGGTCGTGGCTTCCCACTGGGGCTGATCAGTGGTTTCCTCCTCATTTCTTACTGGTTTGTCCTGCCCCACACTCTGGTTTAACTCAGCCACCTACATTCCTGCCGAGACAGACAGATGCATGTTGCCGAATGCAAACCCCACGTGTCTAATCAGAAAGGTTTTATTCCGAAGGAGTCTGGGAGTCAGAGTGAGTATATGAACAAAGACGCCCAGAGGCCGACCACAGGGAACACACAATGGGTATCCCAGCCAGGGTGCTGTCAGACGAAATCGCCTTGGCAGACAGGAGCAACCACAAGGACCAATGGCAAATGTGGACGAAATTCTAGAGCTCACAGTGATAGGTGATGTTTAGAGAGCAAATGGAGATCTTCAGCTGGAGATGGGATGGAAATAGAGGATGAAAGATGAGGAGCTATTTACGAGGAATCTCAGCAAAAGGAAGCACTGGTTTGGAAATCAAAACTTCCTAGATGAACAACTATGAACAACTCTTACTCCCCAAGCCTCAGGTTTGTCATCTGTAACATAGCATCATAAAGGCTCCCCAAAAGCTATTGTGAAAATTAAAACCAATGAAATGATGCATGAGAAAGCAAACATCACATGACCCATTCCACAGAAGTCTGTAGTAGCAGCCGTTATTATTGTTGTTACTTACACTAACCACAAGAACTAACTTTAAGACCCTGCTAGTGATATTTATTATAGTTCTTGTAGTTCACTATGCAACAGTGAAAAAGAATGAACTGTTTGTTACATGCAATAACTTGGATGAATTTTAAGGGCATATGGCTGAGTAAAATAAAAACAAATGGCATAAGGCCACTCTCAAAAGATCATACGCGAGGGTGATGGGTGGGATTACACCTAAGGTGCATCTCACAAGGGTACATGTGAAACTTAGTAAATGTAGAACATAAATGTCTTAACACAATAACTGAGAAAATGCCAGGAAGGCTATGTTAACCAGTGTGATAAAAATGTGTCAAACGGTCTAGAAAATCAGTGCATGGTGCCCCATGATCGCATTAATGTACACAGCTATGATTTAATAATAAAAATAAATAAATAAAAATAAACACGCACACACACACACACAAAAACATCCTACACCATGGGACAGGGATAGAAACATCAGTAGTTACCAGGAGTTAGGATTGGGATGACCTATGACCTATGACCACAAAGGGGCAGCACCAAGGGTGAGGTAGATCTATACACCAATTGCTTGGTTTTGATATTTGATATTATAGTATCATTATGTAAGACGTAACCACTGGGGGAAACTGGATAGAGGGTACCAGGGACATCTATTTTTGCCACTTCCTGTGGATCTATAAATATTTTAAAGTAAAAACCATTTAAGCAAACTCTACAAACAAACCTATACACAGGCCAGGTCGAATCTGAAGCAAGTCTGTGTGTGCACTTCTGAGCCCAAAGCTCTGGAACAAAAGCAGATCCTGCCCCAGCTCAGTTGCATCCTGGGCCAACTTGCCACTTGCAGCAGTAATGTCTCTCATCCCCGCCAACCGAAACAACTTTAGTCACTTCTTTCCTCATTGCACACGCCCCACCATAAGCCATTGGCTGGGACACTGGAGGGGCTGTACATTTCTGACACTATACGTGACCACTAAGCTGCCACTGCCACCCTCTGGAAATCAGCCCAAAACTCAAAGCCACCTGTTTAGGACTCTCAGGGATTCCCTCCCTTTCCCAGACATCTTTTTTGGGGAACAAGGAATGTTCTTGTTATCCTTTACTTCTCCTCCTGCCTCTTTGGAGTTTTGGGAAACAGGTTTAACACCTCTTTTAGGTTTTGCTGGATGAAGAGAACCAGAAGAAAAGGAATCAGAAGCCATCTGATACATGTCCAAAGAAGTGGTCTTCTCTGATCAGACGGGGACGTCCATTGAGATGATTGATTTCATCACCACTCAAATCTAACTTAGGACCAGGGCAGTTACCTGCTTAGCACCATAACCTCCCACTCCTGTCATGGCACAAGCCTTGAAGAAACAAGTGCTCTAACCCTCTCTTCCTTGGAAACATGTTCTAGATTATTTGATCCTTCATGACAACCACAGGACAGAAATAGTCTTCCTCCTATGTCACCAAATGGAAATTTGAGGTCTCCCTACTGGTAGCCTTTAGAGCCTGGCTTTGAACCTGGTTTGATTCCCAAGAGAGACAAAATCTCACCTCTGTGTCCAAAGTGCTGTTTCCATGAGGACTTCAGGGGCAGAGAGTTTAATAAGTTAATGCCTGGATCCTGAATGGCCACTATTCAAAGAATCTTCATCATTAAAATCATTGGAAGGGTAACTGGGTTTTAATCAAGTGTGATAAGACAAACACGTGAAAATTAATGTCAGGAAGAAGTTTTACTCACAGCTCCCTGGATACAGGAGCATCAGCATGCCACACAGGGCCACCAGAAAAGACCAGGGTCTTTTAGGAGGCAGAGGGAGGGGAAACATGGAAAAATTGGGGGGGACCTTGATTGTCTCTTTTGTGAGAAGATATGGGTGGGGCAAAGTAAGCAGGTTTAGGATTGGCTAGTGAGACTAATTTTAGCAGGCTCTGGGGTGTAGGGGTGCCCCTTCTTGTTTGGTGCCTGCCCTGGGGGGTTAAGGCAGGTAGATACCAGCCCTTAGTGTAAAAGTAAGTAAATAAAGGAGGTAGTTGGGGCTTGCCCTCTAGAAGAGTTAGTGTGCATATGAAAGATACATTTTCAAGCAAACTCCTTACTAACCAGTGGCTGTAGATTCGGCAGCCCTAGGGAAGGGAAGTCCCTGGGATCAGCAAGACCCCTGGATGTCAAAGCAGCAAGTACAGAAAGGAGGAGATGTGGTTACTACAAAAGTTGGTGAAAATAACCGCAAGCCAAACAAATCAAAACCCACCCAAGAGAATCACTTCAAGGAACCCATTTTCAATGGAGAGTTCTCCCTGGGAGAAACCAAGCTCCTTTCATCTGCCCATTCCTGCTCTCTGTGCTAATGTTGCATTGAGAATTCCAGCCATCTCCATTCAAGGTAATGAGCTCACGTGCTCTCTTCCCTCCACCGGGGCATCGGCTGAGACATACGTGTCCTGATTGTGCCTTCCTGTGTGGGCACCAGGTGGTGGGGTGGTTCCTGCTGCATGGGAACTGATGGGCAGTCCTCCCTGGCTTCTACCCAGTCTAGACAGCAGTCAAGTGAGCTGCCTTCCACTCCCACAGTCTTGCCTTATGACCAACAGAACAGAATGTTCCCTGTCTCCCCAAATCAAACAAAGGCATAGGAAAATGGTGGCCGGAGGGCATGTTAATGTGCCAATAGACTGTGCCCTCTCTCAAGATGTTCTCATAAGCAAAAATTCCAACACAAAACTTCAAGATGAAACTCCTTTTTCTCCCTAAAGTAACATGAATACCTAAAGAAAAACCCTGCCTTGCAGCCCCACCATCATCCCCGTGGTCATCATCATCTGGGCTACCTTTACACATGCTACTTTGCATACTGTCTACTTTATTCCTTTCAACAATGTTTCAAGTTTATTTATTCCCATCCAACAGATGAGAAAACTGAAGCTTAAGAGATGATGTAATTGGGCCAAGCTCATTTGCTCAATTCATCCTAGGTCCTTATGCTCTTTCCAACAGCTGCCATCCCCACATATAGTTGCCATATACATGGTTAGTAGGATAGTCTTTAAAAATATTCCTACTGAAGGTTTGATGTGGTTGGTTTGTTTTCTCCCTGCTGTTTCCTGTTGCCCTGTGATGATTGCCCCATTCAAGTAGCAGGCAGGGTGTTCTGTTTTCTCCACACCAAGAGAGAGGACTCTTTAAATTAGCTTTAAAATAATTTGTTTTTTAAACTTAGCTTCCCGCTATCCAATAGTTTTCTTGAAAACATAAAGTTGATACACTAACTATATTTTTCTAGTGCTCATGAAAATAAATATGTTATAATTAATATCTTTTAAATGCTTGGATATGACCTTGATGTTTGCTCTACTTGGGGAAGTGCTGTGTTCCTGTTGTCTCCCTAGGGAATGTGGCACTATCAGATATGAGTTCCAGAGAAGTGGGATATTTGTTAATGCCGTAAGGAAATTTGAGCCAGCATAATGTATGTGCCAAAAAATAAAAAAAAAAAAAAAAGAATTTTAAAAGCCAAGAAGACAAAAGTTGATGAGAAAAATGCAAGGAAGAAAAAGCTCACAACCCTATATACAGCCCCAGCACTCACCAAAATATTATGCTCTGCATCCAATGCGCCTGTCCACTGATTTGTGACATGCTGAGAAAGAAATTCTTCAAAGTATTCCTGCAGACATACGTGAATTTACTTTTGGAGAACACCCTTGACCTTTGAGTCTCATAGATAGCAAATGACCTGCCTTTTGGTTCCCTTCTAGAGATGTGAAGAATGTGTCCCCAAGCGCTGTTTGGTTTTGCTCTGTCTACAAACCTTCGTGCCCACAGGGGTCAGGCAAATAGTGAGTGCAATGACCTGGTGTCACAAATGCCACAATGCAAGCAGGATGAGACATGACCCCTGATGCTCAGGCTCAGGAAAGGGGAGGGAAGAGGGATGGTGGGGACTGTGGGAAATAGGGCACCAGCCAATCACATCAAGACCAAATAGGGACCCACTCTGGCCAGATGTTCAGATTTTTTTAAGGTAAGTTAGAAAAAGATACTGTTAAGTGCATACTCTTAATTTGAAAGTGGTGACAATCCCATTAAAAGGAAAAATAAACCTCTATAATAAACACCATGTGGGCCAAATTTGGCCCAGAGCCTTCCAGTTGTTAACGCTGGACCATAGCTTACTCCTCTGCAGAGAGAAAACTGTATGCATCTTTTCTCATAGTCTCAAAAACACTCGTGAGGAGGTCTGGTTGTTTCCATGTCATAGATGTAGTGATGTGGCATTGGGGTTAAGGAAGCAGGCTCCAGAGTGTGAGTGCCCAGGTTCCTCAGCAATGTGACCTTGGGGAAGTTACTTTATCTCTCTGTGCCTCAGTCTCCTCATCCATAAAGAAAGAATAAAAATAAGAGGCGGGTATTGGGAGGGGGAGGCAAGTAAGATTATGGATGGACCTTGCGGGCATGTATGAAGCATCCAAAAAATATTGGGTTCTTTTTTTTTTTTTCTTTGAGATAGAGTTCCACTCTGTTACCTTGGGTAGAGTGTCATGGCATCATCATAGCTCCCAACAACCTTAAACTCTTGGGCTCAAGCGATCCTCTGGCCTCAGCCTCCCGAGTTGCTGGTACTACAGGTGCCCACCACAACACCCAGCTGTTTTTTTTCTATTATATTTTTAGTAGACATGGGGTCTTACTCTTGCTTAAGCTTGTCTCAAACTCCTGAGCTCAAGCAATCCACCTGCCTTGGCCTCCCAGAATGCTAGGATTACAGGTGTGAGCTCCCTCACCCAGACAAAATAATTGGTTCTTGATAAGTGACTTCTCTGAGATTATAAGGGAGCCCAGGCCTCTGCTTCTAAATGGGGAATACACAGTTGGTAACTATTACTTAATTAATGAACTGTTAAGTAATAACAGAGCCTAGGTCTGCTGACTACATCACCAAAGCTCTTTCTACCAGACCACGTTTCCCTGGCATACGAACAGTAAATAACAGTATTTGCAACCTACCACCAGTTTAGCATTATGCCCAAATCAAACTTCCAAGAAAGTCACTGTGACACATACTTAGTGATAAACATAGTCACTGGGAATCAGGCTCAGGTGGAAGCTCTCAGAGTTCAAGAGTGTGAAGCTCCCCAGCCCTCAAGCCAGAGTGGAGCTGCAGGACCTCCCTCTCTCTAGCCTCAGGATCCCGACCTGAGAGATGGACATAACAGTAATAATAAGTCTTCCCACTAAGCTGCAGGGAGGTCTCAATGAAATAACACAAAAGCAAGTTCTTCAGAAACTGAGAGGCACCACGGTGGCTAGTGTGGGGGGCTGATGTGTGCACTCACAGAACTATCACGTGGTAACACAGTCAGCGTTCCTGGGCTCAGGTGGGCAAGGCCAGGCCGCAGCAGAAGGACCCAGGGAATGGCTCTGAGCCTCTTAGGCCAAGATTTAGAGCGGGAGAGGATAAAAGGAGGTGTCTGCCTTCACTGCCAGGATGCTGAGTGACCGGACTGGATGTGAATTGGGCTGGGACAATAATCACGTGTCCTCACTCAGGAAGAGAGGAGCCTGGGCCTCCACTGCCAGACGGGGAATACAGAAGAGACCCTTAGAGGCAATTACTTAGTCAATTAATTAAGTGTTAAGGAAAGCAATATGGGAATACAGGAAGTGTGGCTTTTTTTTAATTGCTGTCTATAAATAGCAAACCTAAGATACATGCATTTTATTATAGATTCACAAGAAAATAGCTGTAAGCAAATAATGAGCTCTAGCTTACAGTACTCATGCTGAAGGATGCTGGTTAAAAGTGTGGTATTAATGTCTGTGACTTACTCTGAAAGGCACTCCCGACATTATGGGTGGATGGATGGATAGAATGAAGGCTAGACAGATAGACACAGTAAAACTAAATAGCCTGCAAAGATTATGCCTGTAGCTCCAGATGGCAGTTGTGGAAGGGCTCTCTCTAAAAGTCTTCCTACTTTTCCTCATGGTTTGAAAATATTTTATAGAAGGTTGTTAGAAAAAATACACCTGCAAAATAATTTTATTGACAAGGAAAACAGCCATAACTTTAGCAGCAAAAAGCAAACTAAACAATCTCACCCATAGACAGGCCCCACTGCCACTGTGATGGGATTTAAGGCATGTGAAAAAATATACCCTTTTGAAAAAAGAGAAAAAAATAAATTGCCTGAAATGCTGTCACTGGAGATGAGCTCATTTGCACCTTGAAGTCTTCTCTCTCCCTCTTCTTTTTTTTTTTTGTTGAAACAGAGTCTCACTCTGTTGCCCTGTGTAGAGTGCTATGATGTCATAGCTCACAGCAACCTCAAACTCTTGAATTCAAATGATCCTTCTGCCTCAGCCTCTTGAGTACCTGGGACTTTAGGCACCTGTCATGATGCCCAGCTGGTTTTTCTATTTTTAGTAGAGATGAGGTCTTGCTCTTGTGCAGGCTGGTCTCAAACTCCTGAGCTCAAGTAATCCTCTTGCCTCGGCCTCCCAGAGTGCTAGGATCACAGACATGAGCCACTGTGCCCAGCCTCACCTTGAAGAATTCTGAGTGTCCAGAATTCCCTTTTGTGTTTGGGGTATCCTTACAGAAAATACCTTTCAAGTTATTATCAAGATACATATAACAGAGAGAGAGGGAGAGAAATCAGCAACAAGCTATGAACAAACCAGGAGTAAACAAGGGATAAGTGGTGACCACCAAGGATTTAGGGGGCAAGGGGTAAGGACAAACCCCTTTTCTAAACATGGCATACTAATAACTATATCAGAATACCACCATATTATGTCATACAAATAGGAAAACTGAAGCACTAAGCTGTTAAGAGACCTGCCTCAGGTCACGGAATGCTCTAGATATAAAATCACTAGGAGCAGAACCTCCACCATTTCTGCCATGGGATCTGTTGTACCCAAAGCACCTGCCCTGAAGAAGAGGAAGTCAGTTGAGACCCAAGAGCAGGAGTGCTCAGGAGCAGTCTAGGGAGGACGGCAGCGGCACTGCCTTCCCGGCTTCCTCAAAGGCTGGGCAGTGATTTTACCCAACTACCTCCAAATGAGCAAACACCTCTCTGGTTCTCTGCCATTACTGTCTGAGAAAGGCATCGTAACCTCTGGGTTGGGGCAGGTGCAGCCGGGGGTGAGAAAGACTAAAGCTATGCGTCCTCCACAATTTCCCCTCCAGCCTCAGTCCTAAGACAAACATTTCTGCCATCATGTTCACCTGTCGTTTTGCTGATGGAGAAATCTGCAAGGAGTGAGGTCATGGAAGGAGACTCTTTTGAAAAAAAGAGAAAAAAATAAATTGAGGAGAGAGGACAGGAAGGACAACTGTTTTCCCGTCAGGTCCAAACACTCAGTGCAATGAGCAGAGCTCCTCCACATGACCCACTGAAGATGCTCCCATGACCAGTCAGCTTGGAGCCCCCAGTGCCTGAACATGCCAGTCGAGCAGCCTGCAGACTTGGAGAGTCACTCAAGCTTAGAATTACTCAGAGCATCTTTGCCCATTAGACTGCCCCCCCTCCTTTTTCTTTACCAAATCTGGCTGTTCTTCCCAAAATGTTTTGACTGAAAATTTTTTAAATGTCTCGAACATATTTATGTGCCATTCTTTGAAACCAGGGGGATTTCAACCGCCACTTCGCCCTGAGGGCTTTCCCTGCTGCACACTGCACTGTGGTAAGAGTCCTGAGCCAGATAGCCACAGGTCACAAAGCTAGAATTACATTAACAGCATCCTGGGCCAAAGACACAAAGCAAGCACGTTACTCACCTCCGACCAATGCAAGTGGCCTCCTAAAACTGGGTCTGAGACAGGGAAATAAATGCTGAGGCAGAGGAGGTGAAATGAACAGCTAAAAGCATTGTCAAACAACTGAAAGCATTTCAGATGATGGTTCAGTATCATTCAATTGACTGATATTTATTGAGCATCTACTAAGTGCTAAGCCCTGGAGATACAATAGTGAGCTGTCCCACTATTGTCTGAGATGAAATGTCCAAGCTGCCCTTCAGGCCCTTAATGGATTCCTGTGCTGAGGCCAGTCAGACAGGAATAGGAAGTGTGTATAAGGAGAGCTGTGATGGATGGCAGAGGCCACGACCCTATGGGAGGCAGGAGTCCACTGTAGGGCTGGGAGAGAACAGCAGAACAGAGGCCAACTTGGACTACAGTTAATATTAAGGCAAACGCTGACTCCAGCCCAGTTCACCAACCTCCCTGCCTACATTCTGAGACCCCATGGTGGCTACATGACAGGAAAAGGGGAATTTAGGATGATGATAAGGTGAGAAGCTGAGGGAAAGAGCAACCAATTCAGAGTTCCTTGGGCCTCCCATGTTGTTGACCTGAAATCTTCATCCCCCTGTGAAACCTCTGTCCCAACCACTATAAGACGCTCAGCAGCCACACCATTAATTTAGCAAACACTGGTTTTAGTTATTCCCCCAAATTCTGCCAGTTTTCCAACTTCATGGACATTCGTGGGACCCAGTTGGAAAAAATGTTCCCAAACATCCTGATTATGCAACTACGAGTCAGATTGGCCCCCTCTTCTCCACAGACCAGGCGAGGAAGCCAGTTTGCAATGGGGAATTCTGCTGGGCCTGCCTCTCTACCATCTAAGATGTGAGCTGTTCTCTGGAGTCCAGGAAGGATGTATCCAGCCCTCTTGGAATACTGCAGGCTCCCTGGATGCTCGGGCTTAATGAGGAGTGAGATGCTTTGCTTTGATCTCTGCCCCAAGCCAAGGATGGTCAAAATACTCTGGATTTGTACTTAGGTAGGTTGATCCATTTTTAGACAAAATTGCCCAGGACGACTTAACTGGCAGTGATACCTCCCAGGTGCAGTCTCCCTGCCTGCCCACACCCAGCCTTTATGCCCGTGCCTTGGCTCCTTAGACCCAAAGCGGGACATGGGAGACTTACTGAGCTCCATCTTTAATAACATTACAAAAATGTTTAAGAACCATCATAAAAAATCCACTGGATGGCATTTTTTTTTCCACTTTGGCAAAACTAGAGTCATAGTCTATGTTATTACAAACCCAACCACAAGAGAAGAAAGTCGGCCAGTCACAATTTAGGAAATCACATTCCGATAGTACTGGAAGCACATATTAGCTGAGCAGAGATGTGTCCAGTCACATCCCCCTTTTTCCACAGACACTGCTACCCCAGGCCACTATTGAGCAACCTGTCTCCTTTTTTTTTTTTTTTTTTAATCCACAACATCACTTTTATTACCTGAATACCACATCATTGTATGTAGATAATTTAACTACTGTATAATCTTGAGAACTTGGTTGCTGTTTTCTTTTTTTTCTGTTATAAACATGCTGAAAAGAAAAATCTTGAATTTGTTCTATGGTGCATATTTTTATCTATAATAAAAAAATAAAATAAAAATAAGAGAAAGGCTGTCTCCTTTTTCCAAGCAGCCTCTGCATGCTGGAAACTGACCTGAAGTGATTTTGTTTCTCAAACCTACACAAGGGAAGCTTTGGATTGGATGTAGTTTGAAGAGCCCCCAAAGGAGACCCCTGATCCACTCCACCCTACCCTGCCAATTTAGAGGTTCACTGGAAGAAATGCTGATCCTGAAAGGATCCTTATAAATGTGAGGTGTTCCTGAGAGGGATAATGCATTAAAACACATAGTCATTCACACTTTAGTGTGAAGTAGTCTGATGGTAGCTAGCACTCATTAATCATCTACTCTGAGCTAGGCATTGAAATGATCATATTAGATGGTCACTTAATCAGACCTCAAAGAAATGCAACATAGTAAAATTTTGATGAGGGAAAATTTGGATTTGTCCTAGGTAGCAAGGAGTTAAGATAGGCCAAGGAGGGAGCAGTTCATTCTTAAGAGAGGCTTTACAGAGGCAACATTTCACCAGCATTTTGAAGGACGAGGTAGTGGTTCCATAGGAAGGAAACTCTTGTTAGAAGAAACAGCATGGGGATAGGCACAGTGTGTACAATGACACAGTGTGTATGTCTGTCTGAGTTCCAGCTGGAATACTGAGACAACTCACCAAGGTGTGGGCTATCGACCAAGGTGTGGGAAGTTGGAGAGAAACCACCAGGAATAGTGTGAGACTGGGGGGAGGAGGGGCCTGTGCCCACCCCTAGACTCCATGGAGGAAGGTAGCAGAAGTTACCTGAATGCAGGAAGAGCCAAGTGTGTAGAGAAGGCCACCCTGAGGGCGCCTGAGACTTAAGGCGTGGCCGAGGGAAGACGTGCCTCTCTCCACCTTCCTCAGGTATCTTACCCGCTGCCCCCACTGGCCCAACCCCACCAGAAGCGGGAGGGCAGGGGAGTAGGCTGGGCCCTGCCTCCCTCACAGTCAGAGGCTGGGGTGCAGAGCTGGCAGAGACAAGTGGAGCCACTGGACAGTTGCCACCAGAGTGTATAGATGTGGCCGGAACATGGAAATGTGAGACATGGAGCAGGGACGTGTGTGAGCAGGCCCTGAGTAAGAACCAGTGACCTACATGGTCGGAGGGCCACTGCTACTGCTGGCCTCTGCCACGAGCCCCGTGAATAAGGCCCCATCAGAAGACCTCTGGTGGCCAGTAACTTCCCAAGCTGCATTTGGGAAGGTGACCCCCATCAGCCTTGTCTCCTGGAGCTCCAGTCACCATCCCTGCAGGCCGGAGCCCGTGGGAGCAGAGTTGGGGGGTATCTGCCAGGAGCTAGTAAAGGAAGATGACCAAGAGCGTCCTGAACAGGTTAAAACTAGCTCTCCTCCTTCGCACCTTTTCTCCCTCCTAATGTAGAAAGCCCTGTGCCGAGAAGCTCTGCAAGAACAGGGTTCCCAGAAAGATGAGAAATGTCTGCTTTTCCCCAGGGATAGCTCCCACCTTCCAGCTGGGAAGCCAAGTCAAGTCCTGCCCTGTTAAGCTTCAGGGAGGAAAAAAAAAAAAAAAAAAAAGACAAGGGCCAGCCCCGTCCCATCTGGGAAACATTAAAAGCAATCTCTGAAGTGATTCATTAAAAGTCCTCCGGTGGCAGAAGACCATCACCCAGATGTGAAAATAAACACAGAGGGAAATTCCAGCATCAGAAAGACGTGTCAAGTCTTTAAACAAATGCATGGCTATTTCAGGGAAGGGAAGAATCTTGACTATCTTTCCAAGCCCTCAGAATCCAAGTCAGACTCTCTCCATAAAGCAGGCCAGGCAGATTCCCACGATGCCAGACTCAGAAAAATGTGCGAACACTTCTTCGCTCTACGGGCCCAGTGGTTCTCTGGGGCCCTTGCCATTTGTGCTTCTCAGTGCCCCTCCACCTCCCAGGCTTACCCAGCACCGATGATGCAGCCTTCAGCTCAGCCTTTGGAAAGCACCGGAGACTAAAGCAGAAGCAATGGTTCCATTCTGCCTTGGAAATAATCGGCACAGAAAATAAATGAAATGTGAACTGTTATCAAGCAAAAAGTTAAGGGTGCACGCATTGATAAAAACACAATAAAAATGGGAGAAAATATCAGTACACCTGGGGCACTGCACCTGGGGTGCCCAGAACAGCCAGACCTCCCACCCATTTTCTGGTATGGTTTGAAAACGTGGAAGTTCCTCAAAGTGAACTCCAAATCTTCTCCATCATAAAACATCAAACTGTTCCTCCACAGCTGGAATCTCTTGGTGGGGGGTACGAGGGAGTAAAACACATAACATAAAATTTACCATCATAACCATTTTTTAATTAGAGTTTAGAAATTAATAACTTTTCCTTTTTTATTAAATCATAACTGTGTATATTTATGGGGTACAGTGTGTTGATTTGACATACAGCGTGGAAGGCTTACATCAAACTGATTAACATAACCAGCACCCCAGACGTAGTAACCATTTGTTAAGTGGAAAGTGAGGTGGCACTAACTGAAGCACACTCTGGTGCTGTCGTCACCACCATCCATCCGTGGAACTCTTTTCATGATGCATGACTGAAAGGCCACACTGATTATAAACACCAACTTCCGTCTCTTGACGCTCTCAGCAAGCACCATTCCGTTTTCCGTCTCTATGAATTTGACAACTCTCAGTACATCACATAAACAGAATCACGTACGATTTGTCCTCTGGTGACCGGCTCATTTCACTTAGCATAATTTCCTCAAGGTCTGTCTATGTGGTGGCACGTGGCAGAATTTCCTTCTTGTTCACAGCTGGTTAATATTCTACCGTATGTGTACAACATGTTTTGTTTATCCATTTTTCTGTCATTGGACACTTGGGTGCCTTCCACCTTTTGCCATTGAGAATATTGTCACCATGAGCATGGAAATATTCAAATATCTCTTCAAGACTCTGCTTTCAATTTTTGGGGGTGTATACCACTGGAATTACATTTTTAGCAATGAAATTTCCCCCCCAATAAACCAATCATCTAGCTGCCAGATGATTTGAGAACACAACAATTGTGAACTCATTCATATTTAGATCAGACTGTACCCTGTGCACACAGGTAGTGAGAACCCCACTCCTGGTCATAAGCAACTTGGAATTGCCTGGAAATCCATGCAAAGGGCAGGGCTCTCAAGTCTGAGAGATCCAGGTTCAAATCTCAGTAGCAGCTCTTCTTGGCGGTGTGGCTCAGGCAAGCCAGCAAACCAAAACGTCCCTCACTGGCACAGTGAGGATAAGTAAACGCTCCTCTCCTCACAACAGCGGAGAGAAGACCACAAACTTTTCCCTAGTTTCACATTTCTATATTATATTTCCAAATCTGTGGTGTGTGCTACCAGATACCAGCTTTATTACTGCCTGTGAATTGACTGAATTCAGCCAACTGTCCATGAAGAGACCATAGACTTTTCCCAAGAAAATTCTGCGCTTCTGCCAAAAGGAGGATT
Organism: Loris lydekkerianus; assembly: GCA_963574355.1. Taxonomy (NCBI): domain Eukaryota; kingdom Metazoa; phylum Chordata; class Mammalia; order Primates; family Lorisidae; genus Loris; species Loris lydekkerianus. The sequence goes on from CAUYPK010027229.1 coordinate 24,320, forward strand.
GAATGAGAAGTTTTGACCATGCTCCATCCCCTCTCCTCACTGTACCATCAGCATTCTCCACATTTCCCTTCATCACCTAAAGTTTTGAAGAAATGAAAACTGGCTCAGCCACTCATTCAACTTGCGGAGAGCGTCTCTATGCCACACCCAATGTAGCTATTGCAAACCGAGAGATAAAGAGGACAGGCCGGTTCTCCACAGGACAGCACAGCGGGAGCAAGTGAGCAAGAGAACAAGGGAAGGTGGGCTCCAGGCCCTGCTCCCAGCGCCTCTGCACAATTCATTGCATTCTCCCCACAGTCCTAGGAGACAGTACTGCCGTGGTTCCCACTTTGTGGATGTGGAAACGGGATCATAGAGAGTAACTTGCCCAACGTCATGCTAATGGGTAAGTGGCAGGGCTGGGATTTGAATGTGAGCCCTCTGACTCCAGAGCCCACACTTTTAACTGAGCTGAAAGTCAAAACATTTTAATATCAGGTGCCACCTAGATACCCAGAGATCAGAACAAATGCCAGGGATTTCAGGGTGCTCTTATATAGTGAGCTCTGCATTAACCACTTTTAACCCCTAGATCAGTGATTTTCAATTAGTATGCTGTGAAAATTTTTAAAAGATCATTAACTTATTTTCGAAAGAAGTTCAAAGCACAGTAAGTATACTGTTTTTTATGCTCTCTCTCTCTTTTTTTTAAATCAACATTGTTTAAGTGTGCTGTGGACGTTGAACTATAGGCTCAAGTGTGCCATGAGATATAAAATGTTGAAAAAACATTGCTCTAGATGGTATTAATCTAAATTTAGACTACTGGGACCCCTGAGGCAGAGGTCAGGGGAATAGGCTTGGGGACATGAAGGAACATGCACGGCAGCTCTCGAGAATCAGCAGGCCCAGAAATCATTGGCCAACAGCCACCATCTGGGGGGAGGACTTCAGTACACTTGGAGGCAGACATGTGCAGAGCCTGGAGGTAACACTCCTCAGCACTGCTCTTCACACGTCACCGAGTGCTGTTGTCATGCCAGTGATCTCTTCTAACCTTCAAGGCAGCCTGGGAAGGAGACCTCATGGATCTCTTAGCTTGACAGAGAAGCAAACTGGGGCTCAGGGAGGGAGGTGGCATAATTAACTTCAGCATACCTGTTTCTCAAAGTCCCCTGTTCAGCTCAGATGAAAAGATTATTTCCACATATGACATCTGTGAGCCAACTCTATATGCTCCCCCAAAGCAGGGGGCTGGACCTGAATTGGGGCTCTTTCTCCCATCACCGAGCAGCCCAGTTCTCAGGATCTCTTCCTTCATTCCCTGCTGTCTGTCCCCTTCTCAAGGCGTCCCCCACAGCATCCCCGTCACTCACCACTGCTTTCCCTCCTGCCTTCTTCAGTCATTTACCATTACCTGGTATCAGAGTAGATTTATTTCTTTAGTGTCTGCATAAGCTCAATGAGATCAGGAAACGTGGCCGTGCTGTGTCCCAGTGCATTGTGGGTAGTCAGCGAGATTCAGTTCAGTGAGTGAACACATAAAGAAATGGAAGTCAGGTTAACAGATTACTCTTTGTCTAAAAAGTCAAAAATAGATAAAACACAACTATAGTCCAGAATGAAGGAGGGAAGAGGAGGGAGAGCAGAGGGGAAGAGGAAGGGTATGTGGTGGGACCTCACCTAATGTGCACAACGCAAGGGTACATGTCAAAACTATTAAGAGTAGAGTATAAATGTCTTAACACAACAAATAAGTAAGTGAGGTGGAGGCTATGTTAACCAGTTTGATGTAAGCATTCCAAATTGTATATAAAATCAGCATATTGCTCGGTGCCTGTGGCTCAAGCGGCTAAAGCACCAGGCACATACACCTGAGCTGACGGGTTCCAATCCAGCCCGGGCCCGCCAAACAACAATGACAGCTGCAACAACAACAACAACAAAAATAGCCGGGCATTGTGACGGGCACCTGTAGTCCCAGCTACTTGGGAGGCGGAGGCAGGAGAATCGCTTGAGCCCAGGAGTTGGAGTTGCTGTAGCTGTGATGCCACAGCACTGTACCCAGGGCGTCAGCTTGAGGCTCCGTCTCAAAAAAAAAAAAAAAAAAGAAAGAAAAATCAGCACATTGTACTCCATAAATGTGTTAATGTACACAGTTATGATTTAATAAAAATAAAACAAAATAAAAAATAAAAAGCCAGAAATAAGGACTAGGAACTCACCTGGAACCGAGGAGTCTAGGGCCCTCCCAGGCTTGGCCTTGGGGATGACAGGAAACCGTGACTTCTTGCCTACCCTCCCTCAGTCCTCTACCTCTCAAAGGAACCTTTATTTCAGGGACCCTTTTGGACAGTGCCCAGTAACCACAGTTCTTTCTCACTACTCACTCACTCACAGCCTCGCATACCCACACACTCCCCTACTTCCACCCCCAAACAGTACCAGACCTGGTTCGTTTCCTCAGATATCTGGTCATCCTGTAACTCATTCATGCTCTGAGGCCGTGATGGATATTAACAGGTAACAGACGTGAGTTTTTAAGGAGGCCTCCAGCGTCAACATTGAGACATACTGAACAGTCAACTGTAAGAGTTTAAGGTATCCTGGAAGCAACATGCCTCAGCACACATACACAGAGGATGCCTGCGGATGTCATTCATTCATTCCTCATTTGATCATTCAGCAAACATTTACCAAGCGCCTTCTGCCTGCCAGGAAATGTCCTGAGTGCTGAGGACGTATAACAAGCAAGACAGCCAACGTCCCTGCGTTCAGAAAACCACCATCTACCTGAAAAGACAGAGCAGTAAGCAAAAGACCTTGCCAAGGAGTTTTAATTTTCATTCTTCTTATTATAGCATAGGTTGCTAAGAGCACTGACGGAAATGTACTCAAGGGAAGGGGTGGTCAGGAGGGCCTGCTGGGAGACCACAGTCTCTGTGGGCCAATGACGGTTGTCTAGGAGTTCACAAGGAAGCCCGGGGGTGCGAGCGTGCCAGCATCTGCAGTAGTGCAGAGGTATGAATTGGCACGAGCACAGCTGGCTCTGAGCCCACCCTGCTCCGTGAGACCCTCTAAAATTGCTGAAGGCTAGCAAGCCAAGGCATGTGTGCCAGGCAGGAAAACAGCAGCAGGCTGGGGTGTCCTTGGGACCCCTTAGAAGCCAGCAGTTCTTCCCTCTCTTTGGAATGTTAGAAAGCAAGTCTGTGTTCCTGGAGCTCTCATTCTCTATAAAGTGGATGGAACTCAAGAGGCAGATTACCTGTCTGCACAAACTTTGCAGAACCACCTTGACCCTGTCATTCCAAGGAGCTGTTTGAATATTTTGCTACCCTTTCCCCTGGATGTCAAGGGAAAGAAAGCCTATGGCATTAGCAAGCGCAGCAATCACTCATGACCTGAGGGTTTTCCTTGATCTGCCAACTAAAGTAAGTGCTTTTTGCAAAGATACCCAAGACTTCACTTTTTTTTTTAATAGAGAGACAGAGTCTCACTTTATGGCCCTTTGGTAGAGTGCCGTGGCATCACACAGCTCACAGCAACCTCCAGCTCCTGGGCTTAAGTGATTCTCTTGCCTCAGCCTCCCGAGTAGCTGGGATTACAGGCGCCCACCACAACG
>CAUYPK010027230.1:0-10356 GCA_963574355.1 Loris lydekkerianus
TGATTGCATTTTTTAGGTAAAGTCCCTCTTACAATCGTGTCTTGCGCCCAGAAGGTGTGGCACACACCAAAGCCCCACTCCCCTCTCTCCTTCCCTCTCTTTGCTCTTCCTTTCAGATTTCATTTCTTTTTTTTTTTTCAAGCAGGAACTCAACTTTATTGAGTCAAGCAGCCGCTTATATAGAGTGTGGGAAAGGGGTGGGGAAAGAAGGCGGGGGATAAGGTGTGTGACAGACAGGGTTGGGTCAGTGGCGTGGTACCACATTGGCTGTATTAGGTACAGGCAATTTCAGGCCGGGCCTTGCTGAGACATGAGGACTTCTGACTGAATGCAAATTTTACGTAACAAATCATCTTATTTTTATTAATAAATTTTTGTTTATCTTCTATATTTCTCTTTTATTTTTTAAATGAATGTATTTGGCTCGGCACCCATAGCTCAATGGTTAGGGCACCAGCCACATGCACTGGGCTGATGGATTCCAACCAGGCCAACGCCTGCTAAACAATGACAATAATAATAAAACAATAGCTGGGCATTGTGGTGGGCACCTATAGTCCCACCTACTTGGAGGCTAAGTCAAGAGAATCGCTTAAGCCCAAGAGTCTTGAGGTTGCTGTGAGCTGTGACACCATAGCACTCTACAGAGGGCAACATATTGAGTCTCTGTATCAAAAAAATAAATAAATAATAAAACAATAAAATAAAAGGAATGTATTTAAGATAGCAAAGAAAAAAATAAGTTTCAACAAAATTAACCTCTAAGATTGGATGGCACAATTAGAACTCTGGTTAAGCCACAAGAGCTAAATTGACAGCTGCTACACACATGACTTAGTTCTAACTTCCCCCACCTAACTAGTACCACTGCTCCACCAAGATGGCTGGCGAGAGTTTATGGGGGTTGAGAATGTCAGTCTGTCATCTACTTTGACAATGGTGTACTGCATTTCTGTTGGAACAGGAATTTGTGCGTAGTTGCACAGTGTACAGTATTTTTTAATTCTGTACACTTAACAGCCCATCTTCTCAAAGAAGACCAAGAGAACTCTAAAGGAAGAAAAGAGATTTTCTTAATGAGGATTGGGGACTGCAATATTAGCTTGTTTCTGCCAAAGATAAGATAATTTCCTTGTTTTGTGAATACTGCACTATCAACATTAAAGAAATGCAATGCTCATCAGCATTATTACACTCATAAGGACCACAAATACTTTAAATTAGAGAGAGGGCATGGAAGATTATATTGCAGAAATTAAAAAATGAAAAACAAAAGCAAAGACAATTCTTTCAAGCAGCATAAGACCCAGAAATAATGCCACCAAAACAACTTATGAAGTAGTTTATATACTTGGGATAAAAGGAAAGCCATTCAGTGATACAAATTTTGAAAGAAATGCATTGTCAGGCAGAGTAAGATGATTTCTGCCTGAAATTCTAGCACTCTGGGAGGATAAGGCATGAGGATCCCTAATGCTCAGGAGTTGGAGACCAGCTTAAGCAAGAATAAGACCCTATCTCTACTAAAAATAGAAAAATTAGTTGGGTATTGTGGCAGGTGGATGATTGTAGTCCTAGGTACTTCAGAGGCAGAAGCAGGAAGATCATCTGAACCAAAAAGTTTGAGGTTGTTATGACTTAGGCTGATGCCATGGCACTCCAGCCTGGGCAACAGAATGAGACCCTGTTTCAGAAAAAAAAAAAAAGAAAAGAAAAGCAAAGAAATGAACTGCCAAAAAGTTGTAGGATACTTAAAGACACCAATAACATTTCAGAGTACAAATAACTGCCTCTTTCAAGGGGATCTGTAACTGATCAGCAGCATGGATTAGTCTTCAATTTAACAGAATAAATTCATACAGTATTTCAAAAGATAAATACATACTGTTCAATTGCTTTAGATAACATACTATTGACATGGTGCAATGGTTTACACCACATTCAGGTCGTAAGAAGATTTTCTTTGTTGTGGAGTTACTTGCTTTGGGCACTCTTGCCAATAGAACAAGAGGATAGATATCAACAACTTTCAAAATAAATTTCGTGACATTGGACTAAATTTGATATATTTGGTTAGAGTATGTACAGACAGTGCATCTTCTGTGACAGGAAAACATGAAGGTTTTATTGCACAGATATAAAACGTATTAACAGATCAACAATTTCTTATTTCTTTTCGTTATAAAAACTTGCATTGGCAAAATCTCTGTGTCAAAGCTACTATTTTAAGTGACACTTTGCAACAAGTTAAGTATTGTTAACTTCATATAGTCCTGAAAATGCAACATGGCATCATCAGTTTCATAAAATACTCAAGTTAAAGAATGAGGTATTCAGTATGATCTGCTGAGCCAGTGCTGGCTATTGCAAGAATAGGTGTTAGCCAAAATTTATCTCTGCAAGAACAGATAGTTAAATTTTATGAAGAACAGAATTAGCACTGTGAATTATTGAAAGAAGATTTCTACAGGAATGTAGCATTTCTGTGTGATAGCATATTAAATCAAACAACCTGAGTATTTCTTGACAAGGAAAAACTAAGTCAATATATGCTATGTGGCAAAAAATCCAAGTGTTTCTTAATGAGACATCTTTTCAAAACACTCCTTCAAAAAGAAATTTTGAATTAACATTTTCCCCAGTTAGCAAAATCACTGATGAGCAGGATGATACCCGAGAATCATGTTAATAGCCAGCTGACATAGACCTGTTAAATGGAGAATACAATGAAGAGTTCACTGGCGTTGAGAATCATGACTTCACACTCAAATTAGCATTTTAGCCTAGTTGAAATCATCAAGGCACCTCCAGAACTACAGATGGAATTGATTGAGTTCTCAGTAGGTGACATTTTAAAGGCATTATTTGAAGCTGAGAAGGATATAACTGAAACGTGGAAAAATACAGCAGAATATCCATGCCTTTGGCAACATTCCCCAGAAATGCTTTCTTGCTTTTCAACCACTTATTGCTGTGAATCTACATTCTCCTACCTAATCCAAATCAAGATGCTCTTAAAGCAGTGATTTTCAACTGGTGTGTGGTGGCACACTGTGTGCTGTGACAGCATCTTAGGTGTGCCAAAATTTTTAAAGATTATTAATTAAATTATTTTCGGAAGAAGTTTAAGGCACAGTAAGTATATTCTTTTTCTTACTCTTTTTTTATCACCATAATTTAAGTGTGGCACAGAAGTTTAATTAGAGTTTCAAGTGTGCCCCGAGATTAAAAAAAGGTTGGAAAACACTGCTTTCAGGTCGCAAATGACTGATACCCATCTATGTGATCAACTGAACTGTAGACCTCCATCCAAGCTGCAACCAAATATTCAGATGCTTTACAACAAAAAGCAGACATAACAAAGTCATTAAAAGGTTAGTTTTCTTAGAATTAACAAATAGTTTTATTTTCTAAAATTTTTAAGTACATTAGTTGTTAGATTTTTACAAAATAATGTGTGTTTTATGTATATTTAATTGAACACAGCCTTATTTGATTACAGCATAAAAAGGTTTCTCACCCTGGGTATATGCACTATTTTTGTGTATTTTTTTATAAATCTAATAGTATTTAAAATAAACTTTTTTGTGGAAATTCCAATGGTTTCCCATCACATTTAAAATACAAAGTCTTCAACAGTACTTCAGAATAAAATCTAAATTTGAGTCCCTGCCTATCTCTTAAGACCTCCTCTTCTTTTGTGTTCTTCCACCCTTACTCAATAGCTGTCAGACTGGTCTTTCTGCTGTGTTAATCAAATTCACCAAAAACTGTTCCACCTCAGTCTCTGCATGTGCTCTTTCTCATGTCTGGGGTGCTCTTCACTACTTCTCTGCATAGCTTACTCCTTCACCTCACATCTCTTTGAAAATTGTTGAGCATCCTTTATCTAAAATAATCTCCTTATTATTTACTATTAGCTATTACTAATTAACTCCTTACCCTGCTTTTTATTTCTTCCTACTACCTATCTCCAAATTAAAGTACGTATTTATTTAGCCTAGTTGTTCACTACCTAATGACCCTGTTTGAATTTAATTTCCATGAGGGCAAGGACTCTGTATTATTTCATGCTGTATGACTAGCATCTAGAATGCTGGCACATAGTAGTTGCACTATAAACAAGTAATGATCCCCCAGTTTTTTAGTGCAAAAGTCATGAAGAAGTCTTTAATTTTAAAATGTCATTGCTGGCTATAAATAAATTCAATACCATGTATACATTCATGTCTCAAATAAGTTTCTATATCCTAACACATATTGAGAAGTGATTTAATCCCTTGAATAAATTTTGAAAGTTGGGCAAACTATTTCATTACATCCTTCCAGCATAAGAAAGTACAGACCAAATAAGAAGCAACTGAAGAGAATTACACATTCATATCAAACATAAGCAAATCTCTAAGGTCTACCTGAAAGTTAACACAAAGATAAATAATTTTTTAAAAGGATCACAGAATCTTGTTTTAAAACCTTTGTAGGGTTTGGGATGCTTCCACTTAATGGGCACAATGTAGGTGTGGATGGAACAACTTTTGGGTGTGGGACACAGCTACAAGGGGGACCGACCCTACCTAACAAATTCAAATATTGTGACCTGGTTGTTCATACCCTCACATTAATCTGAAATTTAAAAAAAATTAACAATACTAAAATCTGAAAATAAATAATGTCCTTTGGAGGATTTTTCTTTTGTCATATACAAAATTATTCTATTGGCAGTAAACATTTCAGAAATGCATTTTTCTGAGCAAGGAGTAGTAAAGTGTAGGGAAAGTTATCTCAACACTAGCCTAGTAAACAAGCATTACCGAGGGGTTAAAATGTGATTGAATTTAATTCTCTTAACTACTTTTTCAAGTTTTTTTTTTTTATTGTGCTAAAATAAAAAATTTAACATAAAATTTAACATCTTATCCATTTTTAACTGTGCAGTCAGTAACATTAAGTACATTTCCATTACTACACAAGTATCACCAACATCTATCTCTGGAACAATTTTTCATTTTCTCAATTAAAGTACATTTATATCCTAATTTTTCAAATACAGCAATATACTAGATGCTAATCCAGGTCTATCAGATTTCAAAGCTAGAAATAGCTTCGGTATGCTTCAACATTCAAGTTGCTTGCCATATTAGTAACAAAAGAGAGATGTAGGGACAAGTTATAATAAAACTCTCTTTCCTTTCCAGAAATACTTTTCTGGAAAAGAAACTTCTGGTTAACTGCTACAATAGTACCTGGCTCATAGAAGACACTCAATAAATGATTTAAATAAATGATCAATGGAGAGTGCTATGGAAACAAACCCATGCATCAATTAACCTAATTTGAAAAGGTCAGGGAAAGCATCTCTGAATGGTGACATGTACTACACATGCACAGACCTGAAAGAAAAGAAGTCAGCCTAGTGAAAGAGTATGAGAAGACATTCCAGGTAGTAAAAATGGCATAAACAAAACCTAGAGCCAAAGAAATTAGGGCTATTTGTTCTATGAAAGTATACACAAACTCTCCCAAAATGAAAACACTCCTTTAAAAAAAAAAAGCAATTAAACATATTATCCTCATGTTATTCTATCCTAGACTAGATAATGACAACACAGTTTAGTACGCTGCATATTTTTGGCCAGACTATTGATGTTCCTATTTCAACATTCTTAGCCAAGATAGTACTAGAACGAAAAATAAAGGAAAATAAGTATCTTGAAATATCAGTTATTTACTCTATTGTAGCTTCTTCTGCTGTCTTTCATTTTGGATTTTGGCAAATAATTTTTCATCTGACAAAAGGTAGTACTAGACTTGACATGAAGAAACAGTAAGATACCCTACTAAAGGTATTCAAAAGGTACAAAGCTAAAAAGGGCCACTTGCCTCAAAGAAACGACCAAGGAAACAAAAGTTAAATTTCAACAGGTGATTAGGTATTCATAATGTCCTCTGCTACTAGGAAGGGCATCAAAGTCACCACTGAAGCCAAAAGACACAAGTGTTTGAAAGACAGCTGAAAAACTACCACTAGAAGTAAGACATAATTTTTAAAAATTTGAAGAAGACAGAAAAATAATTACAGATTCCAGGAAATCATTACCTGGAGGCTATGCTATAAACCCCAGAATAATGTTCATCTGCAGTATCATTTCCAGGAAAAGCAGAAAGCATTTTTAAGTGGAAGATGTTATAAATATAATTTAGCATGACTAAAATATACAGTGCACACAAAATAATGTTTTGAAATCACATGTAGCTAACCCAAAGAGAATAGAAAGGAAGGCATTTTAAAATAGATTTGTTTGGGGACTGGCACCTGTAGCTCAGGGGGTTCAAATCCAGCCCGGGCCTACCAAACAACAATGACAACTACAACCAAAAAATAAAAATAGCTGAGCGTTGTGGCGGGCGCCTGTAGTCCCAGCTACTTGGGAGGCTGAGGCAAGACAATCGCTTAACCCCAAGAGTTTGAGATTGCTGTGAGCTGTGATGCCACATTACTGTACCGAGGGCGACAAAGTGAGACTCTGTCTCCAAAAAAAATTGATTTGTTTGGAAAGTATAAGAACCACCTTTGAGAATATGAAAAAATCTGAAAATTCATTCACAAATTCCATATCAAACTTTAGAGGACTTTCAAACTCATGAAAAATCAATGTCAAAGCTCAGGTAAAACCATTACACTGAGGACAATAACAGGTAAACTACATAGCAGGCAACAAACCAATTCAGGTTAAAGTCAGAGACAGAGGGTTAGAGAAGAGTGGACTGGGGAATATACATACATACACACACACAGAGGTGGTATAAGTCTTAGGCTGCATAAATCTGAGAATACGGTAAACGCACATACGGTAACTATAATCTCACAAAGTCACGGTGTAACTATGAAACAAATTAAAATGTATAAGCATACAGTGCTCAGAGATTACATTAAATGTTGATTCTAAAAATTAAAAATTATTCAAGACCTGAGTACTCAGTTTGTGTCATTTCATTGCCATACTTTAGACTTTAAGACAGACAAAATATTTAGCATATAAGTGAAATGGACTCTCTCTCCATAAATGGTCAATTGCTTAAAATTGTCAGAATTGTTAAAGCTTCCTTTTGACAACATAAAAATAAAAGCATAAATAACAAATGGTGAGGATATAAAAATAGAGAAGTATATTATTTAGTTAAAAAAGGAAAAAACCAATGATACAAAAATCTTAACAAAAAACTATCAAACATTGGGAAGAGGAGAGAGGGTAAGCAAGAAGAAATTGAGCCTCCTAAATCCTCTTTTGTAGCAAAGAACAGACATTGTCTAAAGTTGGTAAATGAAGATATAAGGGAATGGACATATTTGTTATAGTTCTGGCGGTAAAAACAGAAGTTCCCTCTGAGGAATATTCCTGGGGTGGGAAAAAGTAGAGAAGAAGATATTCACTTTACGTCCTAAATTCTTCTGGACTATTTAATTCATTATATTTATTCGTGTTCTTTTGATAAAAATTAAAAATAAAACATTTAAACCAGTTCAGTATTGATGGAATTCCCTGTCTGCATCTGACCTATTGCAATTACTTCCCAAATATATCAAAGCAAAGCTTACCTGCATTTTCCACTAAGGGGTTCTTTTATTTATTCTGTTTATTAAAGCTAGAATTAAAGACTTTTACATGTGGAAGAGGTATTAACAAGTAAATATGGATGATACCTTTCTAAAGGAATACTTACACTTTAGTTAATTCTCATTGATTTAAAATTCTTTAAATTTTGGCAATGTCTAACTGGTCAAGCCCAATTATTGCTTCAAGTTTTCACTAGGATCCATTGATAGACAGATTTACTCATAATGAAGTAGACTGCCTCAACTCCCAGTTACAGTATTGCACAAAAACAAGATTCCTTTTAAACCAAAGTCTTACTTGTTGGCCTACTACATCCCAGCCAGCAGGGATTTGAAGATGAATACACAGTCCAAGAGACAGAGATATAAGGTACCACACATAAAGATTGTTTATTGTTTTGTTCTGCTTCTTCTGGTGGAACCCAGAGTGAGAGAGGAAGGGAGGACAACTGGGAGGCATGGAAATCATGGTCTAAATTATGACAGCATTTGCCCCAGCAAAAGACACAGATCCAAAGGGAATAAATTCAAATGACATTATACTATTGAAACTGAGAAGCCCTAAATGACAAAATGATATTTTATAGAAGTCAAAGGGGACCAGCACTGTGGCTCGTGCCTGTAATCCCAGAACTCTGGGAGACCAAGGCAAAAGGACAGCTTGAGGCCAGGAGTTCAAGATGAGCGTGAGGAAAACAGCAAGACCCATCTCTAAAAACAACAAAAATTAGTAGGGTCTGATGGTATGTGCCTGGACTTGGGTGAGACAGGAGGATTGCTAGAGCACAGGAGTTTGAGGTTGCAGGGAGCTATGATTGCCCCACTGCACTCCAGCTTGGGAAACAAAGCAAGACTATCTCCAAAAAAAAAAAAAAAAAAAGCCAAAGGGAATTCTGAAAGTTCTACTTTAATTAATCAAGTAGATGCATGGTAATGGCTCAACGGAGAGAATACAAAAGAAACAAAATGGAGAAAATCCATTAGTGTTCAATATTGGATACAAACTTTGTTGTTCAATTGTAGAATGTCCAAAGAGTAGCTGGAATTCCTATCTAGAGCACAGAAGATGACAAATGGTATATTCACTTAGCTGAAGCCATAGAAGTAAATGTCTTCATACATATTTACTGCAAGGGGAAAAAAGGTCATTTAGAAATACCCCCATTTAAAGGGTAGCCAGGAGAAAAACCAATGAAGTAGACCAAAAAGTTAAAGAGGAAATGTAAGTAACAGCTTCCACTCTTCAAAAGTAATTTGCCACACACTGTACTAAGTGATTTAGGAGACACTGAACTACACCTGGAGACTGGTATTATCACCATTTTAGAGATAAAAACAATGATGCCTTAAGATGGTAAATGATTTGCCTCAACTCATTCAACTAATAAGTGGGAAGACTCAAATGCTGGCTTATTCACTCCAAAGTGCATATATGGGTCACTATGAAAGGTTGAAACAAGATTGTTTTATGGTCCTTCAATTCACTTCCAAGAAACACAGACAACAGCATCCTTCCTGAGTCACCCATGCAAGTTTCAACTTGCTCAGCTTATCAGTGTTGCAGGGAGGTCTTCATTTGTTTCCATCCATACAGATTTTAAATTTCTTGATTTCTGTATACCTCAAAACTTTCATAATGACCCTTACTCTCAACTAGCATGTTACTATCATAATGGAAGCCCTCTTAAAAACTGGCTAGGAAGGAATTACATTCCCTTAACCATTTCCTTCTAAGTCCTTACCAAACCACAGTACATAAGGTAAAGAGGCTGCCTACACCCATCCCCAATTTTACCACCCCATTCCTAAAACACATTTGTGTTTTTAGAAGTGAGGACTCCATTGCTTATCAGCCTTTTGGCTAAGATCAAGTGTAGAAGCAGAGACTCATGCTCTTTTCTGGGTTACTTTCAGTAATAAGACATATTGGTATAACTCTACCACAAAGTACAATATTTTTTAGCTAAAATCAACTAAGTAACCAAAAAAGTTTTAGTAAGTTTCAGTCCTGATATAAATCTAATAAGACAATGACTGAATACAAGGGAAAGCTGGCTAAGTTAAAGTGTACTAATAGCTTAATTCATTTGTCAAATTTATTTTGTATTTAGTGCCTCTTACATATCAGGCACTAGAGATAAAAAGGTGTTTAAAAACAGACTCTAAGGGTGGCGCTTGTGGCTCAAAGGAGTAGGGCACCATCCTCATATGCCGGAGGTGGCGTGTTCAAACCCAGCTCTGGCCAAAAACTGCCAAAACGAAACAGACTTTAATATTATGTCTCAAACAATTCTACAGCTCATCATGACACTTAAAGTTGCATTATCTTCCCTTGAATGACTTTATAAGCTACTTATATAAAAAATATAATTTTTTTACATAAGATCTTATATTACTGTGAAGCTCCATGAGAAGAGAGAGAATCTACAGCATATTTTTCTAACCTAGTTTGAAAACATAAATTATTTTGACAAGGCCCTTTCCTCATAGTCTTGTGCTTTAGGGCCAAGGAAGGGGAAGGGAGGGGGGAGGTTAGGGTGGAGGGAGTGTAATGGGTGGGGCCACACCTATGGTGCATCTTAGAATGAGTATAGGCGAAACTTACTAAATGCAGAATACAAATGTCTACATACAATAACTAAGAAAATGCCATGAAGGCTATGTTGAACAGTTTGATGAGAATATTTCAGATTGTATATGAAACCAGCACATTGTACCCCTTGATTGCACTAATGTACATA
>CAUYPK010027232.1:0-43655 GCA_963574355.1 Loris lydekkerianus
GTATACCATGGAATACTATTCAGCTATTAAAAAGATGGAGAGTTTACATCCTTCATATTAACCTGGATGGAAGTGGAAGACATTATTCTTAGTAAAGCATCACAAGAATGGAGAAGCATGAATCCTATGTACTCAATTTTGGTATGAAGACAATTAATGATAATTAAGGTCATGGTGGGGGTGGGGGAAGGGGAGAGCAGAGAGAAAGAAGGAGGGAGGGGTGGGGAAAAGAAGAGCAGAGAGTGGGAAGGAGGGAGGGGGGTGGGACCTTGGTGTGTGCCACACCTTCTGGGGGCAAGACATGATTGCAAGAGGGACATTACCTAAAAAATGCAATCAGTGTAACCTGGTTTATTGTACCTTCAATGAATCCCCAACTATAAATGAATCCCCAACTATAAAAAAAATAATAATAATAACACGGGGTCAGCACCTGTAACTAAGTGGTTAGGGCGCTGGCCACATGCATGGGAGCTGGTGGGTTCCAACCCAGCCTGGGCCTGCTAAACAACAATGACAACAACAACAACAAAATAGCTGGGCGTTGTGTAGTCCCAGCTACTTGGTAGACTGAGCAAGAGAATTGCTTAAGCCCAAGAGTTTGAGGTTGCTGTGAGCTGTGACACCATGGCGTTCTACCGAGGGTGACATAGTGAGACTCTGTTTCAAAAAAAAAAAACAAAAGCAAAACAAAACAAACAAACAAAAAAAACACGTGGCGTTATAGGGCAGGGATGGGGACCTGCTAGTAGATCTGATCTGTAGCTTTTGTGTGATTTTTACCTAATTGAGGAAACACTTAGCAAGAGTATCATTTCCTTTACTCCTGTAGTCACAAATCTGTGATATAGCTTTATATCCTTTTACTAATAAGCTTCCAAAATTAGAGGTTCCTTTATGGAAGTTTCTCTTTATTTTGCATTCCCTTGTTGTTACTGTTGGTGTGACTGATTATTTCCTTTTCTGCCCAGGTCTGATTTTCTCTTTCCAACTGCATCTTAGATGCCTTCCCTAGTCCCTTCCCTTTCTTTCCTGTCACTCTTGTTTTCTCCTTATACATATTTATCCAGCTGTTTTCTTTTCTTTGCTTTTCTCTTTTCTCTCCTTGCCTATTAGTATTCCGTAAGTGCCCATGAAAAAGAATTTAGGAGTATTCTTATTGCTTATTGGGTAGAAGAGTTTTATGCTCCATTTTTAAATGCTTGATGATTTAATAATACTTCTGTCTTTAAAACATAAGAACATTTAGTTGATTTTTTTACCTAATTAGTATTAGAAGAATACTCTGATTCTCTACAGTGGTCATTGCTGGGTTTGGAGAAGGGCTCAAAATTCTGTCAAGCACTATGTCAAGAAGTTCTTATTTGGCCTATTGTCTTTTCTGGTTATCACTCAATTTAACATGGAGATTGTTAAACATACTCTGTTTTCTACAGTGTCAGAGGGGAAGCCTTGTTATCTCCCAAACGTCAAATGAAATTCATGCTTGTGCTTATGAACCAAGAACGTCTGAATAGATGCCAGGTAACTACCAAGGGTTTCAAAGCATCTCATCCTGGAGTTTGTAATTGAACAACGTACATGTAGGGACCACGGAGTGAGGCTTTTAATTTGAATCAGAGGATGGGCCACAGCCGTCATTTAGAACACTTTGCAAGTTGTCTTACGGTGAATAGTAATTCTGTCTTGAGATGACGTCCTTCTTGCTGAGCAGTCACCATGAATCAGGTGGTTTACAATGGCGATGGCAGTGCTTTGTGTTTGCGTACAGGGCTGTCCACCTCTCCACGTGCTCTGTCTCGTCTCGTGGTATCTTATGTGGCACCTGACTATCATAAATACCTGGAAAGTAATGCAACTTGGACTGGGAATCTCTCTTTACAATGTGGAAGCTGAGGATCAGAGAGGTTGGGTCACTTGTCTTAACTGCAGCAAGAAGCAAGGGACTACAGTCCCTATCCAGACTCAACCCAAACAAGACAGAGTTTGTTTTTTGTTGTTGTTGTTGAATGTGTATGTTGGGAAAGAGGCATCCCACTACATGCACTAACCATTGTGAAAAAGGGGGAACATGGAGAACTTGGCAGAGTCAGTGTTCCAGCTTGGTGGCCCTCACCCTCGTAGGAGACAGATTCTCCATCTGCTCTCCAAAGAGTTAAGACAAAAGCAAATACCTTAAACTATTCCTAGCTACACCTTTGGCCCAGACGGCAGGCACTTGGGAGATGGGCCTGGGGCAAGGAAGAGGTATAAATATTTGAAGCATAGAAAAAAGGCACCCATACTGCCACCTGGGTCCCTGTGACAGCTTCCACCTTGGGCATCAAGCAGTTTAAACACTGGAGATTTCTTAGAACTCAGTAAAGGAAATAAAGCTCCTCTGTCTCTGTATTCCTAGAATTGGAAGCTCATTTTCTATTCCTGATACAGGAGAGGCCAAATTTTCATTGAAAGAAAATACCTCACACTTACTGGAGACTAATTATGAGCCAGGTGAAGAGTGATGCTTGTACCCAGGGTTACCTGTGTAAAACCCAGCCTAGGAGCTAGCCATGGTAATAATTGCCATTCTAAATAAGAGGGAACCCATTCTGGGAAACTGAGGCAGATGGATCCCTTGCGCTCAGGAGTTTGAGACCAGCCTAAGCAAGAGCGAGACCCAGTCTCCAAAAAAGAGAAAAAATTATCCAGGCCTTGTAGCAGGTGCTTGTAGTCCTCAGCTACTCAGGAGGGAGGAGGATCTCTTGAACCCAGGAGTTTGAGGTTGCTGTGAGCGAGGCTGATGCCATGACACTCTAGCCTAGGCAACAGAGTGAGACTCTGTCTTGAAAAAAAAAAAAAAAAGAGGGAGCCCAGGCCTGGGTGGATGAGTGACTTGGTGAGGATTTCCTAGTTCTTCCTTGGTTTGGATCCACAGCTCTACTCAGGGACTAGCAGGGGGCATCTTCTGAGGCCGTGGGTTGCACACTTGTAAAAGCCTGGAGCTTGTGTAAACTAACAAAAAACTCACCTGCTTTGGTCAAATGTCTGAGGGCAGGGGAGGCTGCTCCCTCACAGGCCCTGCAGGAGTTCTGTGGCCCCCACTCCGGGCGTCCTCCTAAGTGGTGTGCCCCATGCTGCTGCCACCTTCTCTGGAAGGGGAGGCCATCGCCTGAGGGACCTATCCAAGTCAGTGCCCGTCTGTGGGGCCATGGCTTCCTTATTGGAAAGTAGAGTTCTCATTTTGTAGGCAGGGAAGGTCCCAGGAGCTCTTGCCCCTTAGCCTACCTCTTCCTTTATGAGCCAGCCCAAAGAAATTCCCGAGGGGTCATCTTTGTCCTTGGGAAAGGGAGAGGGTCCTCTATGGGAGGAAGTGGATCTATGTGCTGGAGAGAGGAGGCCTCTCAGTGGGCCTTCAGGCCTTTGCTGGAGGGTGAAGATGCTTCCCTGTGGGGGCTGAAGGTTAGTGAAAGGTGAGCTGGGACTCCTGAGGACAGCAGGTTCTGGCACAAAAAGCTCTGGGGAGGAAGCTTCTCTGGAATGTGCTATGAACAGGCTTCTTTTCCGGCTGCCCCAGTCCATGCCAGTGGGCTCTGCCTAGGCTTGAGGACACCACGCGGGCTCTGCCCTCTCTGCCTCAACTCACTGCCCCAAAGAACAAAACAGCGTTTAAAATCTAAGTGTTCCCACTCTTCATTTAAAAAGTGAAGCATTTCATGTTTTTTTTTTTTTTAAACAAAGTTTAAAAAAAACCACTTATGTGGCAGTTGACAAAATAATTATTTTGAACTTAGCCATTTATCATCTAGCAAAAAAATGTTTCTGGCTCTTCCGACACTGGGAGAAGCTTCTTCCTCTTCCAAGGTGACTTTCCAGATAATACCCCGAGGTGACTGTCCTTCATCATTTATTTTTATCTGAGCCATTTGAGGCCCTCCAGGACTCTTGGGATAAAATAAGTGGACGTGGGCCCTGTTCTGTCACCAGGCTCCCTTGATGGCTTCCATTGCTTCATTATCTCCCATCCAGGGCTGATTCTCCCAGATACATGGGGAAATTATAAACCTGGGGGTTCTTGTGGTAGAGAAAATCTATATAGCCTAACCTCAGTTTGAAATTTCCCCAGCCTCTGTTGGAAAACCAAGTGTCTGATTCCCTGGAAGGGACAATCAGAGCTCTCTGTGTAGTCACAGCACCACCATGTGCCATTGTGCTTACCCTGGTCTCTTGACCAAGCAGAAAGAACACCTTGGACCCAGAGAGGCTGAATCACACCAAGACTAGGTATTAACTCAGGACTTAGAGGACAGGAGCTCTTGTTTCAAACATTTATTCATCCAACAAATACTTAGCAAGTTTGTCACAGGTGGGGTTCTTGGGAACCTGACCCTGATGGAGTTGAGTGGGCCAGATGTTTCTGCTGGGAGTCAGGGAAGGAATGCAGACCTGGTGCAGCCTCAGCTGACCCTATGGAGAGCACTAAGATGACCTGCCAGCATTGTTCCAGAATGTGCTGATGGGAGCCTTTATTCTTCCCTCCAGTCACTCAAAGGAGGTGGGCTGCCCCCAGAGGGTGTGACCTGGAGCAAGGTAGTTCTCTGTAGCTGGAGAGGTTGAGACAGACCTCTCAGCAGTTGGGCAGCAAGTCCATCTTTGCAGGGGGTCTGTGTCTGTCATAGGGTTTTCTCAAGGGCTGAGGCACTGTGTCAAGCCACTGCAGATTGGGTTGAAAAGGCCTGGTCCCTGTGAAGTGCTTGCAGTGGCGCCACTCAGGCCCCAGCATGGTGGGTGGTATCAGGGAGGGCTTTACATGCTGGGTGCTTGGTAGCCCCAGGCAGGTCCCCAACAGGCTGGTGAATCTTCTCGGCACCCCTGTGAGATATGCGCCAGCATCCCTGTTTTGCTGAAGAAGAAAGGAAGCTCTAAGATGTTGAGTAACTTCCAGTGGTCATACAGCCTGTAAAAAAGACATCAGGATTCACACTCAGGTCCTACTCAGAAGGCAGTGTGTGCTCCTCAATTCAAAATTCCCTTTGAAATTAGAGGCAGAGCTAGGGACAGGGGCGATGGGATTGGGGTTGCTTAGTACTGTCCCTTCTGCCAGCCTTGCCTCTGTGCCTGGGCTCTACCTGTTCCCCACTGATGATGCCACAGCCCCACACCTCCATGCAGCCCTCAGGGGGTTCCTCCTCTTATCTTTTCCTAGCACATGGGTGTCGGCCATGATTATGTTCCTGATTGCTGCATGGGGTAAGGCCTGTCCAGTCCTGTGAGGCTGGATCCTCCAAAGGGCAGGGGCATTGTATACTTGTCAATGGAGGCCTTGTGTGAGATTCCTGGGCTTGGCCAGGAAGTCATGTGTGGGTGGGCAGCATCCTTCCGCCTAACATAGACACTACTCTAAGCCCCCTGTCTGGAATCAGGGTGTTGTGACATGTTGCCATTCCCTCAGCCCTAAGGGCTCACGGGAACCCACCACCTTGCCCACTAAGCCCCGCTGGTAACATGGTCTCATGTCTGTGCCTTCTTGAGGGTCCGTATTCCCTCCAGCTCACAGAACTGCGAGAAGAGGGATGGGGTAGACCAAGGCATCTCAGAGTCACGACGTCCAGTCATCCTTGTGTTTACTAAAGAGGGAGGCTGGCGTTGAAGCCATGTGAAGACAGGTTTGGAAAAAGCCCAAAGGTGTCAAAGCCTTGCCATCCAGCCCCTGCGAGTTACCACTTAATCAAATAGCCAAGGATGTGTTAAGAGGGAAAAATGTGTAAATGTTTAGAGAGCAGTGAGTTGTGAGCTGTACATAGCCCTGGCATGTTTATAAGAAATGAGCAGGCCAGAAATGAAACCCTAATAGGTGTTTTTTCTTTTTCTTTTTCTTTTTCTTTTTCTTTTCTTTTCTTTTCTTTTTTTTTTTTTTTTTTTTGTGGATAGAATTACCAAACTGATGGATGGAGGGAGTGTTCTGGTTGTTAAATATTTGGGCCTCAGGAGTCTTTTGATGTAGCGTCTTTTGACAACTGCTTGCAAAGTGAGCTCAGACTAGCTTAAAGTAGCTCAGGGCCACATGTTCGGGAAGGGAGGCTAGAGGTTGGAGTGTATTCTCCCCACAGTGGTTTGCAGCTCTGCCTTCTAAGAGTCAGGGTGCCCAGGCTGAGCCTGAGAGGGCACCTGGGGAGGGCTCATCTTTGCCTTTTACCACCACACAGGGTACTCAAGATCTGGGTGACTGTAGGGAAGAGATCAGACCAAGAAAACTTAAGATTCTCAATCAGCTATTGACAGACACCGAGACCTATCTCTCTCCCTATCCATCTCATTTCTGGGCATCCACCCTTCCTGTAGCCTTCTTGGTGGCTGGCCACCACTGCTCACTGGTCACTGTGCACGTCTCCCTTCTTTTCCTCCAGTCCATTTGGCTGCTGTTCCTTCCGCCAAGGATGCTTGTTTGAGGTCTCCAAATAGTCTTGCTTAAACCCTCAAGGGCAAGCTCAAAGTGGCATGTTGTCTACAAAGTCTTCCTGGCTCTAGCAGCAGGAAGCCATCACTGCCTCTTCCAAGTGGCTCATCATTCCATTAGCTAGATACAGAGTGAAAGTGGGGACCATCCTTGTTTTGTATCAGCCGCATGGTTGACTGGAAACATGGAGGAATAGACAGGCGAAAAGATGAATGGAAAGAGACACGGGTGGAGTCTTGACCGTAGTGCTTCCTGGTTAAAAACACTGTGTTACAGCTTTCTTAACCTGGCCTGTACCTAGTGCTAGTAACAGCAGTGCGTCCCTCTCTCATTATGTGCGGATTAAATGGGATGGTGCTGGGAACCTAGGGCAGGTTAAAGTTTGGCTGTTGGTGTTGTTGTTGAAAATAATTCCATAAGATGTTCAATCTTATGAGGGAATTATTTTTTTCAGATTCAGTCTTAAAGATTCCTGGGGGCTGGTAATTTTCCATGTAGACCCACTTCCTCGTGTTACTAACGAGGAAACTGAGTCCAAAAGAGGGAAAGGAGGGGCTTGCTCACACTCTCTGAGTGGGCTGCAGGCTGGATGGCAAAGTATGATTTTCAAACAGTTAAAAATGTGGCTCATACAAATATAGAATGTGCACATGTCAAAAATGCTTTTAGCTCATTAATGAGGGAACCAGCAAGATGGCAAAGCAGGTTTCTCTAGGAGAAGGAATGTTGGATGAGATTGCTAGATTAGAAATAAAACTGGTTAATGTTTTATAAGGCCATAAAATCATAAATCTTGGGATTATCTTTTCCGCCGAACAGAAACTATTTGTATTTCTACTAGGCACAACACCAGATGTTAACATGTAACTTCACAGAATCTGGGTCTTTTGTTGTCGTTGTTAGAGATTGGCTCCTGCTCCGTCACCCAGGCTGGAGTGCAGTGGTGCCATCATAGCTCACTGCAGCCTCTAACTCCTGGGCTTAAGCCATCCTCCTGCCTCAGCCTCCAAAGTAACTGGGACTACAGGGTGTGCTGCCATGCCTGGCTAATTTTTCTGTTATTATTTTTTGTACAGATGGGGCCTCACTGTGTTGCCCTGGCTGGTCTTGAATTCCTGGGCTGAAGCAGTCCTCCTGTCTTGGCCTGTCAAAGTGCTGGGATTACAGGCCTGGGTCACTGAATCTGGTTCTTTAATTGATAGTAAATATCAAGTCAAAGATACTTCCTTCTAGATAATTAGTTAAATATTCCTTGGGCAGGCTGTTAAGCAGGTGCTCTGAATATGACAATGAAAAGACATGCTACCCTTCGTTGCCTGACTCCTACTAATAGAACCGAGTCTTCTCACCCAACCTGCTTCCCCACATGCAGGGAGCCTGGGTCCTTGCTTCAACTTCCTCATTGGAAAAATGTGTACCATCATACTTCCCTTCTCCACTGGCTTAGTTGTACTCATTTGTGACTTGGAAATGGGTAGGCCCATGGAAAAGGGTCACACAATCCTGGATCTGGAAGAGCTTGGCATTCAAGGGAGAGACAGACTTGGGCAAATATTGCACCACCCTTTGGCTATGACAGTCAAGAGCCAAGGACTGTAGGAACCTAAAGGGAAGAGTAACTTGGCAGAGTGAGGAAAGATAAAAGGACCAAGAGAGAACATCAGACTGGGATTTCCTAAACCCACAGATCTATTTGGTGAAAAGGAAGAAAGGCGTGCTTGGCAAGGTAAGCTGCAGGTGTAAAGATACAGGGAATAAAAAGGAAGGTGCTGCACATTTAATGTGTATTTGCTGAACTTCTATCATGTAGCAGGTTCTGGGGTGTGTGTAGGGAATGGCAGAGACGGGGACACTCATCAGGAAAGCAGAAAACCAGTCTTGGTCGCTTTGGAGAGGTTCCAGGAGACTGGGGCTTGGTGTGTATTTAAGAGGAGGAAAGGAAAGAGGTGGGGTGAATGGAGACAAATGAGGCTGGAGAGGCAGAGGAGCCTAGACTTGCAGGGAGTGATGGTATAAATGGAAATGCTTGACCAAACAATTCATCATTGTCCAGAACCACCTCTGTGCCAAGCCTGTGGCTGCCCTCTGGGTAAGGCAAACAAGTGGAAGCGCCTGGTGACCTCCTCAAGGGTTTACAGCTTAGCTGGAGAAACAGGATACCCTTGCAGGAAGAGCTAACAACTGCAAGGTAATAATCTGTACAAGGCTTTGAGGGAAGGGGAGGTCTTTGTGTCTTGGGTGTTTTGGAAACTTTTCTGGAGAGGAGACACTCTTGATTGGGTTGGATAAACCGAAGAGCAGGGTGGGCACTGTAGGCAGCAGAATTGTTCCAGCAGAGTCTGGGAAAAGGGAGACTGTCCAGGGGTCCTGGGCCAGGTGGTGATGGACCTTGAGTATGCAGCTGAGGAACTGGAAATCCATATTGCATCAGGGTGGAAAGCTTAGATGCTGACAAGGGCAAGAAGGGTGGGTGGGGCCCTTGACCAGAGTCTGTTCAGCTGAAGGGAGCAGCTGGCTCAGAGCTCTGGCCACTGAGGCCATTTGGTCAGTTTATGATTTTCAAGGGAAGTCAGAAATCTGCATTTTTTAAATAAATTCATTTTTTTTTTTACATGTTGTCAACCAAATAAAATAATTATAATCAGTTCATGGGTTAAGAAATAGACCTCTGACCTGTGTGCTGTGCAGTGGAGGTGGGGTAAGAGGGAACGTGGGGGGTCATAGCCAAACACATGGCTTCTCTGTTGGCCGTGTGGATATCGAAGGTCTGTACAGACTTGGGAGCTGTAGGGCAGAGGGAAGAGGGGGAGAATAGAGCTGGAAGCAGGCAGCATTGGGGATATGAGCAGTTGTAGCTGGGTCTCATATAATACTGAGCAGAGCTCACCTTGGCCAAAACCCACAAACCCAGGTCAAACGGAAGGGAAAATAAAAGAAATGGAGCCATTGTGTCTGGTTCAGAGTAGGGTGAACAGTATGAATCTAGCTCCTTTTCCTTGTTGTCTTTAAAGAAGCCTGGGCAGTGCTGGTCCTTACTTGTGAGGAAGGCAGAGAGATTTGACCCTTAACACAAGTGCACTTATTGGAAGGGCACGGGGTCTTCATAAGCAGGACTGTGAAAAGACTTTACTGGACTGGACATCAGGAGATGTGGTTTATGAAAGTCGCTAGTGTTGGTTACCTGAGTACTCACTGTGTCTCAGGCACTTTGTGCACATTTTCAATAATATCCTAAACTGCCCTATGAGGTAGAGAGCACTGTGGCTCTATTTTTTTATGGTCAAGGTCAGAGAGCTTGGTCAATGTAAGACAGGATTGGAATCGGATTGCAAAGGCCGGGTCCCTACTGGTGATCGCACTGCTGCACTGGCACATGCTCCATGTCTAACCTGTTGTATGACCTTGGATAGGTCACATCCACCTTCCTACAGATATAGTGTAGCTCATGCTGTGGTTCTGCAGTTGAGGCATTCATGTGCTGATATTTTATGATTCCAAAGGTCTTTGAATGTTTGGCTTCCAAAGAAATGCTAGGAGTCAGAGGGCTATCAGCCTGGGACAGGCAGTGGTGACCGTGTGGAGAATGAACTTGGTAACCTTACAGGACAGGTTGTGTTATACTCATACACAGAAGGAATTTATCTAGGAAATAGTCATCTGGACATCTAAAATATAGGCATTCCAGTTCATCTGTCCTTAAGGCCCCTACCTGGAGGCTTAGAATGCAGCTTTTGCTGTTTACATATCTTTTTTGCCTTGCTATCCTCTCTGAATGCTTCAACCCCCCTCCCCCCAAAGGACCTGCAACTTCAATATTATATTGATACAGTGGAGTCTATTTTTAGTCTGCTGGGGTTGGTGCACATCCAAAGCAGAAGCATTAGGTTTTATGTCTATTTTATATACATCAGTCCCTCTTTTCCCAAAATCCATTAAAAGATAACAGAAACAGAGTTAGTTTTGTTTGAAAGCATTCAATTGGTTCATATGCTGGGGACCAACATGTCATGTCCCACCTTACTGTAGCTGAGACATGAATTTAACATTTCCAAGGAGCCACGGAAAAAAACACTGGAAAACATTGATTACCCTTGAAGATTAGGGGAGGGTTCCTCCCCCCCCCCCCAAATATGGTGCTGTTTTCTTGACTCAGCACGTAAAGGAGGAAGAGGAAAGGAAAATATATTACCTTGCCATGAAACATGCATTTTGGGTCACAGATCTTATTGATCAAACTTGTGCGATTGGACATTTCACTGCGTTCACTCACATGTTCTCTCTCTTCTCTGGCTCCTCCTACCTCAGTAACGTCAAAGAGACTTTCAAAAAGACAGGAGGCTTTTCGTGTTTAGAGTTAAAACTTTTTGAATGTTGCTCCAGTTCCTGGGGTTGGGCAGGGAAGGGCAATCCTCAAGTAGAGGATATGTACTGAACTATCAGAGGGAGTTTGGTAAATCTGTCACCTAGAAATGCTCCTTAAAAATTCTCAGTGAGGGCATGGTGGCTCATGCCTGTAATCCTATCACTGTGGGAGGCTGAGGCAGGTGGATTGCCTGAGCTCAAGAGTTTGAGACCAGCCTGAGCAAGAGTGAGACCCTTCTCTAAACATAGCTGGGCAATGTGGTGGGTTCCATAGTCCCAGCTACTCAGGAGGCTGAGACAAGAGGGTCACTTGAGCCCAAGAGTTTAAGGTTGCTGTAAGCTATGATGCCAGGGCACTCTACCCAGGACAACACAGTAAGATTCTGTCTCAAAACCCCAAAAAACCAAAAACTGTTCTCAGTGAGGTAACTGCTATCCTTAGGGCATTCTAAAGTGCTCTAGGGTTGAGAAGAATGAACTAATGGCCTTAAAAAGACTAATTTAATGAGTATGGGGCCAGAACCACAGGATTTTCATAAACCCTCACCCAGTCTAGAGGTTCACTCCTGGCTGCCATTCAGAATCACCTGGAGACCTCAGAAAACATTCCAATACCTAAGGCCACATTCAGAGATTCTTGTTCAGGTTGTCTGGGTGGTTCATCCATATTATGCAAATTTTCCCAGATGGCCTTATCATCATTTCCACTCTAGAGCAGTGTTTCTCAAGCTTTAATGTACAGAGAGAAAAAAAATACCCAACCCTCCCCCCTCAAACAAAAAAAAATACATTATGTACCGAGGAGTTACTTGAAAATCTTGTTATGATACCTATTTTGAATACCTAGGTAAATGGCAAGATCTACCATGTTTCTGGACTGGAAGTCTCGGCATAGTTAAGATGTTAGTTTTCCCCACCTTTCCCCATAGATTTAACACAATTTCTAAGCAGGATTTTTTTGTAGATATGAATAAGTCAATTTCTAAAATTTAATAGAGAAAGCCAAAATAGTAAGAATTGCTAAAATAATTTTGAGAAAGAAGAATATATTGAAGGGATCACCTTCCCTGATTTTAAGACTCATTATGAAGCTGTAGCGATCAACATAATGAGGAATGAGCAAAAGGGTAGACAGACAGCTCAGTGGAACAGAACAGAGGGTCCAGAAGCAGACTCACAACAAATACGGCCAACTGCTTTTGACAGAGGTGTGAGGGCAATTCAATAGTAAAGGGTGATCCTTTTTATAAATGGTGTTGAAAAAATTGGACATGTAAAGGCAAAAAAACCTGGACTTAAACTTCATACCTTACACAAAAATTTACTCCAAATGACTAACAGGTATAAATGTAAAACCTTTAACAACCTCATACAACCTTTAGAAAGACACATGGGAGAAAATCTTTATGACCTGAGTTTAGGTTAAGAGTTTTTATACATGACACCAAAAAGATGATCCATATGAGGTATGACAGTTAAGTTTGCAAACTTGCCACCACATGCTTATGTTGCAATGCAGCTCTCTTCAAACAACTTGGTAAGGCTTTATTTATTTATTTATTTATTGTTGGGGGATTCATCGAGGGCACAAGAAAACCACGTTACCTTGATTGCATTTTTTGGGTAAAGTCCCTCTTACAATTGTGTCTTGTCCTCAAAAGGTGTGTCACACACCAAGACCCCACTCCCCTTCCTCCTTCCCTCTCTCTGCTTTCCCCCAACTTGGTAAGGTTTCATAACCTTGGTATATCAGTGCCTCACAGCTGTGTTCATGTTGACGTGTGGCAGTGTCTTACTGAGTGGCCTTCACTATTGCTGTTGAATGTTTTTGTATGTTGTCGTGAGAACATTGGGAGCTTGAACTAGTGCAATGAACAAACATTATATTTCTTGTTAAACTTGATGAGAATCAAAGTGAAATCCTGGACATGTTAGTCCAAGTTTATGGAGATAATGCCATGAAGAAAATGGCAGGCCTGAGGGGAGAGAAAATAGCACTGATGAAGGGAGGTCAGGACAGTCAATAACAAGAAGAACTGATGAAAAAAAAATTGCAAAAATTCATTGAATAGTGTGTCAAAATTATCAGCTGACTGTGCATAGCAGACAAGTGAACATCAATAGAGAAATAGGAAACTCTTAACTGAAAATCTTGGCATGAGAAAGGCGTAGCTCTTGTATCATGGCAGGGGAAAGATAAAACTGTAGTGGCAGAGAACAAATTAGTGGTTACAGGGGCTAAGGGTGAAGGGTGTGCCCATGAAGGATTGTACAAGGTAGTTTTGGGGGTGATTAAACTATTCTGTATCCTGATTGTGCCTCCACAAACCAACGCACGTATTAACATTCTATGGAACTGTACACCAAAAAAAAAAAAAAAAAAAAAAAAAACGTTAAATTTGCCATACAGTGAAGACTGCAGATTCTAATTGAAGAGGGCTAGCAATGGGGTCTGGGACCCTGCATTTCTAATAAGCTCTCAGGGGATGCCTGCGCTGCTGGGAATACCCATGCAGCAGCCAGGCTTTATAGAGGGAATGTCACAAAGCTTCATTTCATTCCTCTGCTGAGAAACCTTTAATTGGCTCCATAGAGGAACTATGGATAAAGTTCAAAGATCTTATCGCATGAGAGACTCAGAGTAAACTCTTCCCCCTAAAATCCTCCATGTCGCCTCCATTCCCTGCAGTGGTTTGTATGCTTTGTTTAGTTTGTGGTCTGGAGTGGTCTCCTTCCACACATCTCCTTGAGGATGGGTGTCCCTGTAGTCACTGGCCAGCTTGAAAGGCACTTTCCCAGTAAAGCTGTGCTCGAGTCTGCCAGTTCCCAGCACACCCAGGCAGAATCAGTGCCTCCCTTCCTGCTCCTGTTCAGTGCACCTTCCAGGGCAGGGTGCATGGTTTCTGCTCTGGTGTTCACTTTCATTCTGCAGATCTTTCTCTCCTTGAGAACACAAGTTGTTCAAGGGCAAGACCCTTGCCTTGTAGGCCCAGTGCCTGGCCTTGTGGCAAGTAGTGAGGGGACTGAAGACAAACTGACTCTGTAGAAATGACAGGTGTTTTGGGAATAAGGAAGTCTTCTGTTAGGATCCACATGGAGGAGAATTAAGGGCATTCATTGAATTTTAAGGTCAGTGTAGGACAATATGCAGCACTGGTATTCACACCAACATCAGAAGATGACAGGGAAGGAAAATGACCCCCCCCTTTTAAATTAGGTCCTGGTGTAAGACAGTGTAGCTGTGATTCTTCAGGGAGCTGGGGGTACATTTTTCACTCACCCCTCTGTGGCACACCAACTCCACACCCAGCCACTAACTAACTGTTCAGAACGATCGCCCTGCCCTGGGCGAGTGGTAGTGTTGGTCTGTGCTCCAGCTGTACCTCTGACTCCTTTGTAGCTCCCTACTCTTTCTCTGGCTATTTGCAGGTTTATCCATAGCCTAGTGGAGAGCAATGGTTCTTAAAGTGTGGGAACTTGCTTGAAATTCCAATTCTCAGACCTCTCCCAAGTTACACTTCATTAGAATGCTGGGATAGGGCCCAGGAACCTGTTTTAATTACCAGCCCCATGTGATTCTGATATTGGCTGAAGTTGAAAATCAGTAGCAGAGTGATGAGGAATTGGGAGGATGATAGTTTCACCAGTACCAACTCTGGCAGCTAAGAACTTCGGGCCGTTCCCTCTCTGGGCCTCTTTGGTTCCTTACTTTTATTAGATGACACGAGAACACACACAAGCTGAGTGTCCACCTAGTGGCCACTGCCCCTTCCTTTCCTGTGTGTGCTCCTTTGTCCCTGGTACTGGTTCCCAGTTCTGAATAATGCTTACATATGTCTGTGCTTACTCAGTGCCAGACACTTCACAACAACCCTGTCAGGTAGGGATCATTATAACCTTCATTTTACAGATGAGACAGCTGAGGCAGAAAGAACTGAAATAACTTGGTCTAGGTCAACCAAGCATAATGCCTTCATGAGCTCCTCCTTTGGGC
The DNA here is from genome assembly GCA_963574355.1 of Loris lydekkerianus. Classification (NCBI taxonomy): domain Eukaryota; kingdom Metazoa; phylum Chordata; class Mammalia; order Primates; family Lorisidae; genus Loris; species Loris lydekkerianus. Next base: position 14,793 of record CAUYPK010027232.1, read on the forward strand.
ACACCAGCTGAGCATTAGGGACTCTGGACTCACCCTGGAAGATGCTGCCCTCTCTATGCAGCAGATAGGCTCCACCCACACAGGTTCCTCCCACATAGGCCCCTCCCACACAGGCTCCACCCACAAGGCTCCACCCACATAGGCTCCACCCACACAGGCCCCTCCCACAAGGCTCCTCCCACAAGCTCCTCCCACATAGGCTCCACCCACACAGGCTCCACCCACACAGGCTCCTCCCACATAGGCTCCATCCACATAGGTAAGGATATATCTGTGTAGAGCAGATCTATAATATCAACATCACCACCACCATCACCCTTACCTCTACCACCATTTTTCCACCAGCATTACTGTCGTCCTTACTATTGCTATGATCTGTCATCAACAGCATTGCCTCACTATCATCACTGTCATCACCATCATCACCACCAGCACCAGCACTATCATACCATCATCATCAGTCATGATCATCAGTCTCTCAGAGTTATTACAATTTGTGTGATCTAGCAAAAATAATAAATGATGACTCTAATAATGAAATAATAATGTAAAAAATACATGCATAGTGCTTCCTCAAAACTAATCCCACCTAAATAAGGAGTATGCACTGAATTATTCACCTTAATACCGTCTATCTGAGTTTTATTCTTTTCTCTAAGTCCTGCTACAATATTCTCTTTAGAAACTCTACATATTTATATGGGGTCCCAGGCAGGGATTTTTCTGCCCATTTTGCAGATAAATATAACTAAGACCCTGGGAGGTTATTGTCATAGAGCTTGTGAGTGAAAGAGCAAGGAGGAAGCTATTTTCTTATTTGGACTCACCAAAATGCTCAAGATCCCCATGAGAGGTGTGTGGAGTGGCCAGAATCATCATGGAGCACAAAGGACAGAGAATAGGTTCTCAGATCTCATCTGGGAAGTTAGCTGCAAGTTCACACACCAGGGTGAAGGTAGCAACATAAAAGTGTGGATGAAGGTACAGTAACATGCAGGAGAAAGAGAAAGGAGTGAGGAGACAAAATGTAGACATAAAGTGCAGGTTCAAATGCCTGGTGAAGGGACAAAGGCGAATCTTTGTCAAGTGATAATCTGCGGGAAGTCACGCCTATCACTTACTCCAAGGCACCCTTCCTCGGCCCCCACAAAAGGAAGTATGTATGAAAGTCCTTCTGTTGAATGAGAAGCTTCTGAGTTTCAGAACATCTGGGTTTCAGTCCTGTTTCAGCTGACAGTTACCTTGTTGAGTGATCTTGAACAAACCAATGAAAGCCTCCTCTTTGGGAAGGTGCCTAGAAAGAGTATCTGGGTTGATAAAGGTTTAGGAGTGGCAAGGCCATGAATCGCCATTGTCTTCCTTGGGGTGGGTTGTGGTGCCTTTGGGGGAGGCAGTGACAGGTGGCCTTATCTTCTGGGTTGGGGCACTGGGTGTGAGGTTGTGAGGCCTGGCACTTGTCCAATCACCCTGCCTGCAGTTGAGCTTTGGTTCGCATCCTCAGGTGATCCTGGTGTGCCATGATGGCTCTCGCACCTCAATTTTCTTGGAAATTACTCCCCATTGGTCCCCTCCTTGCTGCATTAAACCTCAGCTAATTCTTCGTCAAAATGTCACAGAAACTGAAAGCCTTTTCCCCTTGTTCCCTTTCCCCCCGGAGCAGATTGGATTTGTTGTGGCTCCACTGGAAAAGGATTCCGCTTTGAAAGCAGGTTCAGATTCTAGCCCAGCTCCTATTTATTTATAGCCCGAGTTATTTCAGCAACTGCTGTCAAGTAAAAACTCTGTTGAATTGGAGGCAAGTAAACATGCCAATTCCATTTCATTGCCTACGCAGCCCTCTCTGCCGTGTGGAGGAATGATGGCACTCTGGGTCTGATCCTAAGTGCCATAGGGTCGGGGACCAACACAGTTTGAAGACGTGCAACCCATTCAAGCTTGGGCACTCAGCGTGTAGTCACTTGTGTCACTTAGTGAAAAAAGCAAGGAGCTATTATGAGCCAGGGGTTCCAATTCTGGTTTTGCTACTTACTGACATCATGACTTCTAAAGACTACGTAGCTTCTTGGAGTCAGGATTTACATGTCTTAAGATAAAAGTGTTACTAAATACAAAAACAGATAAGCTCATGGTAGCTTCAGTACAAGGCTCCGTAGACAGTGGTTTCTTACTTCATGGTTCTTGGAAGCCATAAGAATTGGCATTTTGAATAAAGTCAGACATTGGAAAATTGAATGAATGAACACATTTATTGAACAGAGATTGTTGAGAATCTGCTGGGTGTTGGGCACTGTGCAAACTGGTGAAGAGAGTAAGAGACCGTCCCTGGCTTCAGAGTGTCCATGGTTGGGTGAGAGAGGAAGATAAGCAAAAATGTATCATCATGCATATTGACGTCTGTTTTTAAAGAACAGGAAACTAGAAGCAGGGGATGGGAAGGACTTGTACTGGGGAGTGGTCAGGGAGTGTCCTTGAGGAGGCAACATGTGAGCTGAGCTGAGCATGGAAAGCGTGCAGGAATTAACTGGATGAAGAAGGACCAGTCTGCGTCTATCTGTGAGTGAAGAAAGAGCTGTGTGTAGTCAAGGAAGGAAAAATAAGGGTGGGTGTGGGGGTTGCAACTGGGTGACCAAGCCAGTGCCCAGCTGAAAGGAACTGGCCAGAAGGGCACGAGCATGTGAGCCTCTGGGCCACAGGAAGCACTCTGCGTTTCAGCCTGGGTGGCATGGAAAGCTTCAGAAGGGTTTTAAGCAAGGAAGTAATATAATTCTATTTATTAATACTAGGGCCAGGTGAGGTTGGATTGAATAAAAGGTTACTAAGAGCACAAACGCCGTTGTCGTGGGAAGAGCTTTTGCACTCACCCTGAGGGCAGGGCCGAAGGCAAGGGTAACCAGTGACGCTTGTCTCTGATGCTTCCTGGCTCTGGTCCCGGCCATGGCACCAGGAACAGGCTCGTAGATACTGTAGCTTGTTGGGTTCTGTCCATCCGAAGCCATAGACTTTCTCATGACAGGGCCCATTTGGGCTGGGCTGAGAACGGCCAGGAGTGGGAATTCAGCAGGTGTCTCGTGTGCAGCCCGAGCTGGAATTCCAACGTGGACATCTAATTCCACTGCTGATTGGAAGAGGAACAGCTGGGCTATCAGGTGGGATAACTGGGATTGAGGAAGCTCATCCTGTATTTTTCAGAATCTCGGACTACTCTCAACATTGTGAATTACCGCGCCAGCACAGGATTTGGATTATTTGGCCTAGGCCTAATAGTCCAGGCACTCCAGGTTGCCTGTCCCTACTGGGAGATTGCTCGGCTAAGCCTGCTGTGTAGCTCTCCTTTCATGGATTAGAGGAACATGGACACCTAGAAAGGGGGCGTGTCTGCCCCCTCACCTCTTTAGCCTGATTGTGGGATGCCTGGGCCTTGACAACAACAGGGACTGACTCTTTTCTAAGTGTTCCCCCTTTTTATATAAGCAAGTTGTCCCTGGAGAGATTTGTCAGAGGCCCGTGTGACTGATGCTTGTCATTTCATGAGCTAATTATCCAAAGGAGAGTCCCTTCTAACCAAAAAGAGGGGCAGTGGCAGAGGAAAGTGAGAAGAAGTCAAGGCAGGCAGACAACAGCTTAGTGTCCGGTAAGGCTGTGGTGAGTCCTGTGAGCTGGGCGTCAGGCAAGGTCTTTCCACATCGTCTCTCAGCCTACCCCAGCATCCTGTATGTGTGTGTCTGCTGCTGGGGGAGGTGGTCAGCAATTCCCTCCTCTCCTGAATATGTGGCCTGATGCTAGGTCATTGTCCTTAGAGGTGCAATGAAGGGGCAGTAGATTGGAAGGGTCCCAGGGTGCTTGTCATCTGGCTGTCCTCCTCTCCTCTGATGCAAGGCCAGCGTGCCTACCTTACCAGCCTGCCCTCCTCCAGCCTTGCATGAGATAACAGATCTAAAAGGCCTATAGGGAGGACAGAGACCACGAGAGTTGACTGAGGTGCTAATGGACAGCCATGACCACCAGCAGCCACTGAGGGAGACCCTGGTCCTAGCTTAGCTACAAATGGGCTGAGCTCCAAGGAAACAGAGAACTGGGCCATGTTTGTCTCAGCTGGGTCAGAAACTGATTCCTAAGCCCACATCGCCAGCTCCCATTTGCATAGTGGGCCAGGGACCTGGGCTTGCTGGCTGGCCCTGGTGGCACATGCCCTTCATCTCTGCTTCTTGCAGCAATACATCAGCTGGGGGCAGCTCTTGGCTCACTGGATAGACCTTGTGGGCACAGCCATAGGCAGTGGCTGCTGTGCCAGGCTGCAGAAAGTGCCTGGGTCACTTCCAGCTGGTGACAGTGCTCCTGGAGGTGGCTGTGACTTGGGCCCCCAAGGGCCCCAGCATCACTCATTCAGAGGCTGCCGGAGCTGGCAGGACCCTAGATCACTCTAGCACCCTCACCCTGACAGTGAGGAGACTCAGGCCCCTGTGCCAGTGCCCTGGCTGCTTGCTTCTACCCTCCCTCCCTCTGTGTGGCCTGCAGAGATTCTCACTGCCAGACTGCTTCACCCAGAGCATCTCAGCTGGGCTGGGTGCTTGTGGAAGCACCAGGCAGCAAAGGAGATTCAAAGCAGCTTGACTCAGTTTCTCCCCCTGAGTTTCCCTGGGGAGACCTGAGAAACACATCTAGAAAGTGAATGGAGAGAAGAGAAGTAAGTAAAACTGGGAAAAGAAGACTGAAAACCTTGGGTGTGCAGAGGACACCTGTCTCACCAGGTGCCGGGGGAGTATTTACAGGTGCCTGATGAGAGAGGCTCCTGGCTCTGCAGGGGTCAAGGCAGAGTAAGATTCTGCTCAACTCAAGAGAATCTGAGGCCAAACAAGCCAGTTTAGACATGGCGCTGGAGGACTGGGAAGCCCAGCAGTTGTCTGGCCCCTGGGCCTACAGAGGGGACGGTTCTTGGCCTCTGTCCTCTCGGCCTGGTCCTCTCTGGGCTTCCATCCCTTCTTAGTACGCAGCTCCTCTGCAAGGCCTTTCCTGTCTGTCCCAGAATCACAGCTCTAGGCCTTTGTCCTGGAACACCTACAGTATTTTCTTGCACACACTGGTTTATATATTTTTCTTCCTTTTCTCTGGGGCAAGGCCATCCACTCCTTTAAGCCTGGGATGGCCTCCTCCTCTGCGCATATTCATTTTCAAGAAATACTTAAAATATCACTGGCATAATTCAGCACACATAATGAGCTGCTACACATACTCCAGTGGATTTAAATCAGATGATTTCTCCATCTTTGTTGTTCATCTGATTAATATTCTTCTTGTTACTTTGCTCTGCTTAGTAGCTTCTTTTTGACATCTTTCCTCCCCACCTCCCTTTGCTGCCTTGACATTCGTTTATTCATTCAACACATATCCACTGGCCACTTACTATGTGCTGTGCACTGTTCTGGGTGCTGGGGATATAGATGTGAACAAAAAAGGCTGTTTGGCTAGAAACGAAAAGCACAGAATTAGGACTGACTTAGGCTCAAGCCAGACCCATCAACTCACCAGCATCATCCCCGGAACAGGTGTCCCTAGAGGAGCTTGCTCCATGGGTTAACTGAGTATTAGAGGGGGGCCCTTTCCTGGAAATGCCTTGAGATTTTCTTGAATGAGTAGTTCATTTTGTAATGAATGAGGCTGCTCAGGCTCAGGAACACTTGTTCCTGGAGTTGGGGCCACCTTCTAAGGTTTCATAATGAGAACATGCCTTTCTTGGGGGAGCAGGTGTGTGGTAGACGCTGGCCTCCTACGCCGCTGTCTTCTGCTTATTCCCGGAGAACTGCACCTCTCTGCTCTGGTTTTGAGGCTGTTTTTATCACCCCCACAGGGCTGTGTTGTTTGTTCCCAAAGCAGAGAGACATCTGTCATCCTCACTGAGCCTTGACAGATGTCGTGTTCAAAGACCCAGCACTGGTTTGAACATGCAGCAGCAGCAGCAGCCCCAGCACACTGTCACTGTGCTCACTCACACACCGACACCGTCCCTTCTTCTTCCTGATGGAAAATCTTTCTGGCTGCTCCCAGCCAGCGCATGCTCCCACATGGGAGGAACAGAATCGGCAGGATCTGCGTGTGCTGCAGTGCTCAGATCTGAGCTGAAAGGTTTGAGCCTGCAAGATGCAAAGGAGGGTTGAGCAGTGGAGCTGCAGGCAGAGGCACCTGCCAGGCAGGGAGCACACCTCTGGGTTGCAACCAGGTTAAATGGGGGAAAGTAACAGGACATGCCCTCTTCCTGGACGTGAACTAGTCTCCTTTGCTCTGTTGTAGGAGATGTTTTGTCCAGCCCCAATTGCCTTCAGGAGAATTTTTTTTTTTTTTTTTTTTTTTTTGTGGTTTTTGGCTGGGGCTGGGTTTGAACCCCCCACCTCCGGCATATGGGACTGGTGCCCTACCTCTTTGAGCCATAGACACTGACCCTAAGAAGCAAAACTTTAGGGAAATGGTTAGAGCACACACATAATGGGGCTTACTTTTAGCATTAAGGGGAAACTGAGGATGCTCAGCCCATTGTGTAAGACAGAGAAGGCTTGACTGAGAGTGGCTTTTAAGCAAAACTTAGAGCCATGAAGATAAGGCTGGGGTGGTAGGGTCAGATGGAAACTGAATGAATACTCAGATGAATACTTGTAGAAGACTCTGGGCATATTTTATATGATGTAGAATATTTTGCTTTTGAGAACTGTAAAATCTTCCTTGTTCTTGAAATCTAGTCACTCCCTCCCCGTGGGTCTTAGCAGGAATTATGCTGAATGGTGTTTGTGAACTTGTTTAGGAGAAGGCTGGGTTGAAGTTAGGGGTCGTAGGGTCTATTGTCCAGCTTGGTGGCCTCCTAGGGAGAGGGTAGCCTGGAAAAGATGCTGGGGGGGGGGGGTCAGGTTTTAAGGCCTAAGAGAGGAAAAGGATGAAGGGAATCCAGAAGTGTCCTGGGCAAGAGAGGGGCCAGCTATTTATTAGGTCCTGGGCCATGTTCCAGAAGAGAGGGTGGGGAGAGAGCGGTTGAAAGATAGCACCCTGTTCTGAAGGGTGGGCTTGGGAGAATAGAAGGGGAGACTGAAGCATATTCAGCAAGATCTCCTGCACACAAGCTAGTAAATCTCACTCTGCACCATGCACACTTATAAAAGACCACTAGCAGGAAAAGCCTGATCTAACCTGGGAAGACTTCCACTAGCCTAGCTGAGCCCAAGACAGTCATGCACCTCTGGGAGAGGGCCAGTTCTGTGCCTGTCGGCTGGGCTGTCGGTGGGGTGGAGAGAGTCTCATTGCCTCTCTTTAATTCCTCCCTCCCCTGTGGAAGGAGCTGTTCTACTTGTATTTTTTCTTTCTTGTGCTCAGGCTTACATATTTTATTTGTGAAGTCTTCAAGAACTAAAATCTCTCTTCATATCCTCAATCAGATCATCTGCAAACTCCCTCGGACTCTAAGCTGATTTTGTGACTTGGAGTTCCTGAGAGCCCCCAGCCCACTCCACCACACTTGCTTTTGATTTTTAACCTACTCTTTCTTTCTTCAGCTGACATTTGAATTCCTAGGTGGCTCTTTCTGCATTCCCCCACATTATGCTCGTGACTCATCTCCTCGTGCTAAGGAGTGAGGAGAATCTGGATCCAGCAGGAGAACTGAGAGCCATCTTCCTAATGGTGAAAGTTTCTGGAATCCACAATACATCGATTTGTATACAGGAAACTGAAGTTTCAGAAAGGCTGACTTTTCTCTTTATTTAAATGATTGCACCTCTTGGGAAATTTAATTTTTTAAATAAATCTCATGTTGCAATAAAGCAGAAAGCTCTGCTAGATAAACAGTGAAGATATTTGTTTTAAAAACGATTCTTTATTCAGCTAGAGGGGAACCAGGGGAATAGAGGAAGATAAAAAGTACCAAATGGAATATATAAGACTAGATTTTGAAATCAAGGGATGGCCTATTCATGGGCTCAATCTAGCAAAGTCAGGCAGACCCTCTCTGACCCTGTGTCTTGACTCCATCCTCCTCCTCAGAGGGTGCTGTCAGGATGGGGATCAGGGTACAAAGCTGAGATTTATTAACTAATAGAAAGTCTCGCCTGGGTGAGTAGATGCTTCTGGGATTTCCTGGTATGTAAGTAAGAGAACTATGGTTCAAGCTGCTTAAAAACCAAAAAAAAAGCAAAAACAAAAAAAAGAGGATAACGTTAGACTTCTCTTCAGATTTAGTGACTTCAGGCACACGAATGATGTCCTTGCGTCTCTTGCTGTCCCTGGTCACGAGAGAAGGCAGAAGTCAAGGATGATATTACATTCCCTGACACTGGCAGCTTCATCTCCTGTGAAACTCAAGCATTGCTCTATTAAAGAACAGTCTCCCTCTGCACCACATCCACGTGGGAAACTCCTACTCATTCAGAGAGACCCAGCTCAAATGCCCCTTTCTGTCTCTTAGACTGCCTTTGCACAAAATTAATAACCTCCTTCTGTTTTAGTCCCATAGAAGCATAGTACTCATTCTTTTGTGTAACTATAAACACACAGACCTGTTTTATAGGATAGGAAGGATTTCTCCTTCCATCTCACACCTCTTCCTTATCCCGTGTTGGTTTTGTATCCTTCCTTCGTGGGGGGTTCCATAACAGAATCCATCCTATGTCTGACTCACTTTTTACCCTTAACTCTCAGTGGAAAGACAGTTTCTCTTTTACATACTTGAGTTCCAGCAAAAGTCCCAGAACTGACTCTCACAGAAGCGGGGTGGCTGGTGCGCTTACTCCTACACCATCACCTTGGCTGGGAGGATGGTCTGCTGGTCTTACTGGGCGAGCTTGGGTGGATGCCACTGCTCACTGCTGGAGCTGGAGAGTGCATGTGGGCTGCTTCCTGAACCAGAGGGATTTTGAGTAGAAGATAGGGTGAGGTTTTATTACCAGAATGGGCAACGGAGGCCAGACAGGTAAAGATAACAGCTATCCCCTGTGGTATGGTTTGGTCAGGTGGATCGGCAGGGCCAGCTCTGGGGTGACCCATGTTTGTCAGCTGATCCTGTTAGCTTGGTGTCCTGCAATGGATTTCAGTTGTGGCATGAGCCTCTTGCTCCTAGATGTTAGATGAGCGTCTGGTATAGAGTTGACTGGCATGGACCTGATCTACGAGGCAAAGACAGCCTCTCCACGCACACTTCTCTATAGAGTTCAGAAATCACTTCCATCCTCTCAGCTTCATATTAATTTTGGGCCATCAGCAGTGAGTTGACGGCTAGTGAAGATATAGAAATGTATTTATCTATCAATTAAATTGTACTGTTAATTAAACACATTTTTTATAAAATTCCTATAGGTGCTTGTTATCGAGTACTTTATTACATGCCAGGCAGTTGATCGTTCCATAAATGTTAATTCTTGTGTTCACAGTCCTCTGGGATACACAAGCAGTCCTGTTTTATAGGATAGGAAATAGGGTCAGAGTGGTACGTGCTCGAGCTATGTTGGGTGTATGTGGGGATGAATAATTGCCCTGGAGCTGTATGCAACCTCTGTGTGTTTATAGTTACACAAAAGAATGAGTATTGTGCTTCTATGGGACTAAAGCAGAAGGAGATTATTAATTTTGTGCAAAGGTAGTCTAAGAGACAGAAAGGGGTATTTGAGCTGGGTCTCTCTGAATGAGTAGGAGTTTCCCATGTGGATGTGGTGCAGAGGGAGACTGTTCTTTAATAGAGCAATGAGTTTCACAGGAGATGAAGCTGCCAGTGTCAGGGAATGTAATATCATCCTTGACTTCTGCCTTCTCTCGTTATCAGATGGATGATGGACAAGATCTACATTTGTGTTAGTTTAGATGCTTTCATTTGCAAAAAAAAAAAAAAAAAAGAAAAGAAAAGAAAAAGGAAAAGAAAAATAGGAACCCTCCCACAAACTGGCTTACAAAATAAAAGGCATTGATTGGCCCATGTAGTTGAATACCACAGGATTTGAGTTGACTTAAGGCAAAGCTTGATTGTTGGCTCGGCTGTATCACCAAGGATTGTCTCTGTTCTGCTCTATACTATGGTGTCTTCATCAAAGCCTGATACCTGCTAGGGCCCTATGATGACAGAGATTTTTGGGCTGTATGTTTCCTTTATTCCGCCCAACAGAAAAGGAATGGTATCTGCATCCACCACAGCCAGCAAAAGACAGATTCACTCTGATTGGACGGGATTAGGTCACATGCCCGTCCTTGAACAAATCACAGTTGCCATGGGGCAGAAAACATCGATGGAGTCAATTTCCCTGAAACCACATCGATGCCCAACTGGAACTTGGGGGAGCAACAGAAGGAAGATGTGGACAGTAGATGCTGGGGACATAGTTATTCGTGAGAAGCCATCAAAGAAATTCTTACCAGAACGTTTCAGTTGGCATATTCTCTCTTTGGGGGACAGTGAAGGTGACGTTACCTGGAGCACGTCACCCCTGATGCTCAGTCTGTAGCACCTCAAGCTCTCAGCTTACTTAGGGAATTCCAGCCACTGAACGACCTTCTCTTCCCTCCATCGTCTCTCCCCAGGTGATTCCCTGGACAAACTTGCTTTGACTTTGTCCAAAGATAACTATTCTATTTAGTATATGTTGAATTTTGTGGACAGATGGTGTAAGCACCACACAGAATGATGTAGAATTTTACGTCCTCCTATCCCCTTTCTGGAGCTGCTCTCTTCAAAGAGGGCAAGGAGTTGGATGCAGTGTTCTCTAAAGCCCTTTCCAACCTCCCAAACTACCACTATAGTCATGAGATAGCTAAAAAGTGGGGTCTTCCCAAGATGTCCCCCACTAATGAGAGAAAGAAATATCCTTTGATGAAGACCCATCATAAGACCAGAGGGCAGGCAGGGGGCCTTAAAGAAAGACTGAGTGGTCACAGGCAGGCAGGCAAGCCTCAGTTTCCAGTCCTGGCCCAGTCACTTTTTAAGAGGCAGGATGACATTATACTCTGTACTGATAATTGAGTCAATGAGATGAGGTATATATTAACCAGTGTGATGTAAGCTTTCCTAATTTTATATGAAATCAGCACATTGTACCCCATAAATGAATTAATGTATACATGATCTATGTGTTTATGATTTAATAAAATAAAAATTTTTTTTTTAAAAAAAGAAGAGACAGGATGCTGTAGGGGTGAAGAATACAGTCCCTGCAGCCAGACTGCCTGAGTTTGAATCCTGGCTCTGTGTTCACAAGCTGTGCCTGCGTTCATCATGTCCGAGCTCTCCCACTCCCTAGGCCTGGACCCAGAAATAGTCACCACATTCTAATCTTCCAGTCAGTGAGTTGTGTCCTGCTATATCCTGTTGTCATGTGGCCTTCCAACTTAGTTGAGAGGATGGTGGCTGCCACTTTGCCTCTTTGGTCTCAGTCGTTTCTTTTGTAAAATACGGATACAAATATGGATACCCACATCACAAGGTTGCTGTGAAGATTAGTCCTCATTGAACTTCCTTACAAGTTATGTACATAATATATAGCGTGGTGTCCCAAAGGTTGGCATATGTAGGAAAAATTAATGAACTCATGTTGTATTACATTTATTATTTTTAATATGTATACGTCAACACATAGAAATATTTTATAAAATGTTGCAATGAATATTTTATAAATAAAAGTACATTTAACTGCAATTTCCCATTTTCCCTTTGTATGGTGACCTTTGGGACACCTTGTATATATTTCTGGGTATAATATATGGAAAACACTTGGAACAGCATCTAGTAAGCACGAACAATAAATAGATATATCTTGAAGGATTGTTATAAGTCTGAGAGACATTGCATTTATATTATCTGGCATATAGCAGATGCTTGATAAATGTTAGCCATTATTAATAATAATTATATTGATTGAACTGCTTAATAATAATGGGATTCATCTGAATAAACCTTTATAGTTTCTGGAATTTTGACTATGAATATTATCCCCCTTGAACCTTATAACTACTCAGCAGTGGGGCTCCTCCTCCTGCCCAGTGGACTTCAGGGAAGGGCTGCAGGGCTGCAGGGAGTCTCTGGCCAGGTCGTTATCAGGACCAGGTGTGAACCAGGACGAGGAGCTTCTCAGTCCGGGGCTCCTCCCACAGCCCCTCTTTCCCCATTCTGGAGGCTTCCCAGCCATTTGTCTCAGCCTCATTTGAAATGCCTGTAGTCTCATCTCTAATATCCTGATTGTCCCATTAATCTCCTTTAAGCTTCATGAAGAATACAGAGGGCTGGATCAGGAAGGCGTCACCAAGTTCTAATTTTGCCTTCAGAGGATTGTTTTCCACAGACCTGAGGACACTGAGGTTTCCCATTTGGCCTTTGGCTTTCCCACCAAGTCGGGGAGCGCCGTCGCTTTCTGAATTACCCACCCGTTTACAAGGTTGCAGCTGTATTTTGTCTCTAATGTGTCTGTCCCTTCGTTGCTCCTCTATCTTCCTGTGCTCTTCTTCTGGATGGATGTTCACAGTACTGCCCAGAGCCAGTAGGAAGGGAATTTCCTTTGATAAGACCTTGGAGCAGAGCAGCACAAAGCCTAGAACTTCCAGCCACCCCCTTGAGCTTATTCCGTCGACCCTGATCACAGGCCAGAGCTCAGTACAGAAGGGGGAGGGCGTGCTTTGTTAACACACACGCATATGCACGTATACACACCTACACACATACACAAGATCTGACGGTTAAGTGCGAGAATTGTCCTGGAAAAAGTGCTACGTACCTCATTGCTGAATATTAGGTGGTCACCTTCTAAGGACTCCCCTTGGGAAGCCATGCACCAAGGCCAGTGCCTTGTCCAGCTTTAGAGTAATTTTGGAACTCTTTTCTGGGAATGATCAGCAGAGATGTCGTAGTACAAGGTCTTGATAATGAAGTTCACAGTCTTGCCACCATGCGCTTATATTTGCAGCACCGTACTAACAGCTCATTGAGGTTTTAGGACTTGGACATTCTGTGTATCAGGGTCTCACAGCTGCGTTCCTGTTGACCGTGTGGTGCTGTCTTGCTGGGTGGCCATGATTATTGTTGTTGTGTGTTTTTGTGTGCTGTATCATAACAGCTCTGATAGTCATTCCAAAGAGTTCCAAAATTGCTGTGAGGAGTGGCCTAGGCACTAGTGTTGGTGCACAGCCTCCCAAGAATTGTACTTTGAAGGTGATCATAGTGGTATTTAGCAATGGGGTATGTCATAGTTTTTTCTAGGATGAGTTTGCAAACTTAATTGTCAGATCTTGTTCGCACCATACTCCCAGGTCCTGAATTTTAGACTTAGTTTACCGTTTAATATAATAGCCACTAGCCATATACTGTTGTTTAAATTTATATGAAATTACAGATTCAGGTCCCCAGTTGCACTGACCACATCCCAAGTACTCCATGGCCATGTGTGGTTAGCGGCTGCCATATTGGACAGCACACATAGAGAATGTGACTGTCCATGCAGAAGAGTCTGGGATAGCATTTAGCATAAAGAAAAAGGAAGCAAAAAGCGGCTAGGGTGCCAGCCACATATACCGGAGCTGGCAGGTTCAAATCCAGCCCAGGCCCACCAAACAACAATGACAACTACAACCAAAAACTAACCAGGCATTGTGGTGGGCACCTGTAGTCCCAGCTACTTGGGAGGCTGAGGCAAGAGGATTGCTTAAGCCCAAGAATTTGAGGTTGCTGTGAGCTGTGACACCATGGCACTCTACCCAGGGTGACAGCTTGAGACTATCTCAAAGAAAAAAAAAAAAGGAAGCAATGAGTGTAGCTTTTAGCTACATAGCATCACAGACCAACAAATGTTTAGTAGTCCTCTTCCTAATTCTCACCCTGAAATTTCCAAAGGACTGTTACACCAGGAGAAACAAGAGACTATTGTTTCTTAATACAACACCAACAATCAATGAAAATAGGATATTTTTCATATTATAGAGAAATATCAATGCTGATTTTGTTACCTAATTTGAAACCTTGCACTTGAAGAGCTTATGAGATAAGTTTCTGCCCACGACTCTAGTCTGGAGTGGCTAGAAAACCGTTGTAGAACATTGCTGGTGTTAGAGAGAGGAGTTCGGAAAGACTATTCTGGTGCCTTGCCCACCACATCTAGTACTCATCAAACATTTTGACATTCCTGTCCAATCTGAACTTGGAAGTTTCTAGCTGGGCAATCTACTTGTGTGAACAACCCATTGTTAATTGTGTGAACAACCCATTGTTATTGTATTAATTAGTTCATCTCCCAAAAGCATGCACTAGAAATGACTGAAAGAACAGTTACTTTGACATTATCAGGACCATATTTGCTGTTGTTTTGTTACTAAGTATCAAGAGATTATTCAACAGAGCTGAATACTGTTACATGAATATTACAAGAAAACTGTGGATCTCTTGGGAACTCTTCAGACCTAGTTTTGAGAATGCCTCATAGAATCAGACTGCAGAGTTTAATTCATGTTCTCAGACAAAGGTTTTGCTTGGGAAGGGGGGGGGGGGACAGAGGATAGCTTTGACTGTCTGAGCTAACAAGATTAACAAGAAGAGAACCAGGAGCTGCTCTGAGATCTCAGATCTGAGTGACAGAGCCCAATTTAGGGAAGGGCTGTCGTGCCTGCTTGAAATGGGCTTCTCCAGCAGTGCCCAGACCTCTGGTGAGTATCATACCATGGTACTTCAAATCATCTGGCCAGCTTGCCCAACAGGCTAGAGTCTGGCGGAGAGTATCTGTATAATTTTCCAGGGACTAAAAGTCTCAGAATAAGAGGACAGTCCAAATGTCCTGGTAGTCTTGCCATTAACTGTGGCATCTTGGGAATTTCAACCCATAGTAGAGGTTGTGTTTTCATTGCCCTTTGACCTTTTGTCTTCTCCAAGTTGACTGTAAACATTAAGATGAAAATTTCTTCACTATTGTTACTGATGAAGCTCTTAAAAGATTTAAAATACTCTAAACACATCACGGTAATAAATGTGATAATATCTCCTTACACTTTTGCAGCCTGTTGGATAAAGTTCCCCAGAAGCCTTGTTGCATGGTTTTCAAATTCTTCTTTGATCCTCCAAAATGTATGTTCAGATGACATCTTGGCTGGACCCCAACGTATATAACACAGATGAGTTGTGACTGAGGGAGAGAAAGGGTGGAGCCCAGCTCAGTGGACCTCTTCCCCCAACCCTGAACCCTCCCCTTGCCTTTATGTCAACCACTGAGTCCCTGATGGGCAGTCCCTGGGGATGCCCACTGAGTCTTCCTCTTCGCCCTCACAGTGACTTGGCAGTGCCCCTGGCGTTAGGTGGGCAACTAAGTGTGGCCCCCACACGGCATGGCCCAGTTCAAGAATGGTCTGTAATAATAAGGATGAAGGGAAGGATTTCATCAAGGGTCACTGGTAGGATAGGGACTGAAATTTTGTTAGGTTTCTTTCTAGAGTGGAGCACCATATTTCCTAATAGAATTTAACTCTGGTTTTATGAAGGTTTCCTAGGCAAAATGAGAATTTTTGAGCACTGTCTACAAAGTGGCTGTGCTCTCCGCCCAGGGATTCTGCTGTGAAGATGCTCAGGAGACTTTTTTGCCTATTCTGAACTCCATGTTCTTTTAGTTCCTCTTGTTTTGCAAACCCAGTTGTAAGCTTCTGCTCCAGTCCACTTCCCGGGCTCAGGATCCATCCTGCTCACTCGGCCTCCTGCTGTCACCAGGCATAGCGCCAGCAGGTGCATTTGATCCTTGTGCAAGAAACAGTTGTCCTCCAAAGACATGTTCATTCTTGTTTCTGCAAAGTGTCACATACCTTATGTCTCAGGTTCTTATAGCCTATGAAGCAGGCAAGAATCTAGGTAAGTCTCACTAGAAAATTGAAGCATTAAAAAAAAAAATGACAACAGTAAGTTTTCCCAAATAAATGTTGACCTTGAGCCCAGAGAGTTGGAATGGCTGGCTTCTCATCTCAGAGACGGTTACTACCATAATCCATAAAATTTCATTGCTGTTCTTATTCTGAGCCCGAAATCAGAGAAACCAAAACTGTGGTTTCTTGTCTAACCATGGCTAATGATTTTCAGATTGACTCTGGACACAAAGGAACTACTGATCAGTTTCTTATAGGGAAAAGAAGGTAATGGGCAGAAAAGGAGCTGAGTTAATTTTCTAACCTCCATTTCCCTGCTAATTTACCCAGTGTGCTGGGAACGACTTGCTGAATTCCAGGGTTTCTGTATCTACCATTGAAACGGTGTTGATGTTATCCTTTTGCTCAGTGGGAGGAGGGAAGAGTGTCCTAGTCTGTTTGGGCTGTTATAACAAAAGACCATAAACAACAAATTTATTTCTCACTGTTCCAAAGACTGGAAAGTCCAGGATCAAGACACCAGCATGTTTGGTGTTGGAGAGGGCCTGCTCTCTGCCTCCCAGAGGGCATTTTTTCTCTGTGTTCTCATGTGGTGGAAGAGGCAAGGCAGTTCTCTGGAGTTTCTTTTAGAAGGGCACTAATCCCATTGCTGAGGGCTCTGCCCCATGACCAAATCGCCTCCCAAAGACCCCATCACCTAATATCATCACATTGGTGGTTAGGTTTCAATAAATGAATGGAGGAGGGGGATGGACACCAGCATTTGCATTAATAAAGGAGTTGCAGAGCAAAGGAACTCATCTTCAAAGGCCAGTACAATCCTTATATTCTTGTGAAAAGCTTTCTCAGTTTTAGAATTAGCTTCAGGGAATTTGGCACCAGATTTTAGATTTGCTCAGAGAGAAAACTAGGGGGGAGAGGGATGTGGCTTTTGTGTAGAATTCCAGAACGTTCCTTTGCAAGGTTAGCAATGTTGAAGATATGCCCTAAAGAACAGTGGCAACCTGTCCTCTGAAGGGAAGCACTTAATTTTGTCTAATTGTGGCCATATCTAGAGCCATTGGGAAATTCAGCTGCTAATGAACATGGCCCTGTTCTGTCAGATGTCTATTGGAATATTCAGTATTCTCTTTTGAATGCTTTTCAGCTAAGGGAATTATGGAAATATATTTCTGGAGCCTGTTGGGGATAAGAACAGCGATACAAAAACCTCCTTCTTTCCTACCAGATGGGTCCCATCAGCCCAAGTGCGTGTCACACCTGTGTTAAAAAGCCACTGATTCCCAGCAGGCTCTGACCTGAGTCTCAGCTCCCTGAGACGGCCAGGCTGATGTCCATTCACTGGCTCCCTGCTTTGTTGGGACCTCTGCGGACCTCGTGTGCCCTACGAAAGATACAGGACCAATGACAATGGGCAGTTTACCTTCTCGTCTGTCTTCTTTTGTCCTATATTTCACGTTTCCAGTAGCCCCCGAGAGGCTAGTCTGTTTAGAATAAGTGACTCAGATGTGAGGCTCCTTGACTCTTACTTCAGTGCATCCTAGTGCCCCTCCAGGTTTGAGGATGGCTGCACACTGTATCTCCTTCTTGCTTGTTTCATTCGTATTTACATTTTAAAGACTGTGGTTGTCCTGTAATAAAGGAGCCTGCTCTCCTCTGTTCATCTCAGCAATTCCAGTGAAACTGGAATGCTAGCGTTCCATAGGACACCATCAGGAGTGTCGCTTACTTGGATGGACCCATCCTTTCAATAAGGTTTAGATGTAGGCAGGTGAAGAGAAAGCCTATATATTTTCAGTATTTAATTTTGTGATCTTGAGCAAGTTAGCTAATTATTGCATGCCTCAGTTTCCTCATCTGTAAAGGGGACATGAAATATCTACTTCATAGGGTTGTCATGAAGATTAAGTGTTTTATTTAAGCTCTTAGTATAGTTTCTGAAAAATAATGTTCTACATGTATATATATTAGCTCATGGTAGTAGTTAGTGTCATCGGTTATTATTTATGGAAAGCTTTTAACACCATCTAAGTGTCACTAATATCTTCTGCTCATGTTGCAGAGCATGGGATAGTACAGCCATCCTATTTTAGGGGAAAGGTCACAAAGCATCATTGGTTTATTTAATCTCCACAACAGTCTTACAAGGAAGACGACATTGTCTTTGTTTTATGGAGGAGGAAGGTGAAGCCTACCCGAGTGGTAAAGAGCTCATCCTGAGTCACATAAAACATATAGGACTCAAGGCTAAGCCTTCTGGCCCAGGCCACTCTCCCTGTGCGTCTCTGTCAAGCTGCCTGTTATCCTCCCTAGCCAGGGGCCCACAGACAGGAGCCTGGTCCCAGCTCTGGCAGAAAGCACCTGCCTCTTGGATTCTCTTCATGTGGTCAAGGGATCCTCGGGTTCAAATCCTAATTCCACCCCTCCTAAGCTGCTTGGCTTTGTCCAGGTTACTTAACTTCTCTCATCTTCAGTCTTCTCTGTTGTCAAACAAAGACGGTGATGCCTATTTCTTACGGGTGCAGTGAGGCTTAATGACATCATGTATGTGAGGTTCAAGGGCGAGGCCTGACCTATAAGTAGAGATGGATGCATTTTACAGTGACGCTGTGTATCACTGTTTGTGCTAGGGTACATTACATGCGTGATCTCACGTCATCCTTATGACACCCCCAGGAAATCTGAACTTTTTGTTTTTCAAATGGGGGAACTGAAGCTCTGTGGATGAAGTGACTCACACAAGGTGGTAAAGCCGTAGATTGTCACATTGAGATTCAAACTCAGGCAGCCTTATTCCAGGGAACACCTTTCTCCTTCTTTGGAGCCAGGTACTAAGATGCATATGGAGGTTATGCATGGCCATGTTCCTTGGGCAGCAGGGCAGTGGGGTAAGGGGGATTTTAATCATGTCTGCGCTGGACAGTGCTGTCATTTGGGCTTGAGGACAACGTTCTTGACCCAGAACAATGTGGCAGAAGCGTAGTGCTGTTTTGTCAGGAGGAGTATGCACCAGTAATTCCAACACAGTTGGTGGTCCATTCCTATATGCATGCTTGGCTGGGGTTAGTCTGTGCCAGTATCACAGGAGCCAGCAACCTCAGTGAGTTCGCTCACCTGTTAAATAGTCAAGACCAGAGAGACATTTTCCTACAAGTTACAATCTTCTGCTTGATTTGGGAAAGAAACCTAATGCATTACAAGACAATGAGAGAATGCCTCTGAATTTATTCCTAATCTGAATTCTCCAGGCAACTGTAGTTAGCAGTCTTAAAACTGTGAACATCCTTCCCAGGGACAAGAGTAAAACTAAGGAGCCAGAGGTACCAGCTGCAAGACACCAGAAGAAGAGCGAGGAAGGGAAGGTCAGGCAGAGTCCAAGATCACTAATATGCTTTTCTGGCCTAATTGGCTTTCAGAATCAAGGGGAAGAATCAAGGTGGGTTATTAAGGGAGCACTGATGTGGATGTATAGTTGAAATGTTTTTGTTTCCCAGACTTGAAAGCACACTTGGCTTTGCATGATTGGATTTTAAATTGCTCAGCAGAGCATCACTTGGGGCTAGCTTGAGTCTGTGAAGTCCCGCAATTTGGAAGAATCATTCCTGCAGCACTCCTGAGTTTCAAGGTTCATCAAGAGGAATAGCAGATTCCAGTGTTCAATTAAAGCACTTTCCTCCTTGATATCCCTTTATGCCTTCTCTGACTTAGGGTCCTGGGAAGCATCCTTTGGGCGGAGAATGTATCCAAGTTTGGTCAGTATGGGAATGGGTACTTGGGTGGTTCAAGGGATGGAACCAGGTGTCAGCTGGCAGGCATGGGGGTGGGATGAAGGGAAGGCCAAAGTGGGTAGGGGGAAAGGGATCCCTTATTTATTTATCCAGTCAGCATTAACTAAGCACTGGCCGTGTACTAGGTATTGTTCGAGGCATGGACACAGAGCCGTGACGGATGTGTTCAAGTGGAAACATACACAGTTAGGTCACAGACAAAGGAAGCCATGGTGTTGCATGTGCAGAGAAGGGGTGTTTGCTTGGGTGTCAAAGACCTGTGTTGTATGACGATGCTTCTGTTGCAAGCTACCTTGGATTTCTCTCTGCTCTTGGAGCTGATGAAGTAGGAAAAATACCTTCTACCTTCCCTTACTGCCAACCTATGCTGGCATTGATCCCTTGGGCTGAAAAGTGAACATAGGTATGAAACCCACAACTTCATCTCCCTGAGATGCAGTTTCTGGACAGAGAGGGTGAGGGAGCCCAGGCTCTTCTAGACTTGCTAAGTCAGAAGCATCTACTCCTGAATCTTTAATTTGCTTTTTCTTTTGAAGGTGCTGAGTTCATGATTTCAGATCAGGGAGGCAGCATGTGGCAAAGGGGGAGCTGGACAATGAGAAGCGGTTCTAAGTTCAAGACATGGGACGGATGCCAGGGGGTGAGGGAAATATAAGGGTTCAACCAAAAGTTGTATGTAAGATGTTTAAGGCTCTCCCTGCACATAGGGCATCCAGTGAAAACCAAAAGCAACCCTGGGAACGAAGGCAGGAAACCCAAGGCAGCCACTCACGTTTATTCATTCAGTTCCTTGACAAATATTTCTTAAACACCTATGTCAGAAAAAGCAAGGAGCATCTGTCCAGACCGCCGGAGTTCAAATCCTGGCTACTTTATTTATTATCTGTGTAACCTTGAGCAGGTTACTTGATGAGTTTCTGTGCCTCAGTTTCTTCATTTCTAAAATGGCAATAACCAATCATAATACATGGAGGTTGGGAAGAGGATGAAGAGACGCCAAGCTGTATGGGATTGTTGTTAGTACCTTAATTTTCATTTGTTCGACTGTGTCTTTAGTCTGTTACCTGCCATTGGTCTGGTGCTGGGATACGGCCAGCAGAGACAAGCAAACTCCCTGCCTTACTCACTTATATTCCAGAGGAAGAGCCAGGTTATAAAATGCCAAATCAACCAGTAGCTACTATAAAGTGATGGTAAGGCAGGAAGAAAGGAGAGCATGATAGGGAGTGAGTGATTATGGGCAAGGACCGATAATTCACAGAGAGGGCAGGGGAAGAGAGAGGACGGGCCTTCCACACACAGGTCAGTCTGTGGAAAAGATGTGAAACAAGCAAGTCTTTGGAATTTACTTAAAAAAAAAAAAATAATAAAGAAAGAGAGAGGGAGAGAAAGTATTTCTTGAAGTTTCCAAGACAGGCAAGCAGGATGAACAGCTAAAAATAAAAATAGTTAAATAAAGATCGATTCTGGGACCAAATAAGCTTCAAGATAATTATTTCTCCCGGTAGTGAATCATTATGGCTCACAAATGAATTCATCTTTTCATGTTTTTAGCACGAAAGATCCTTGATGGATGGATCAATCCTCCTTTTCACCTGGCTTCCTTCACCTGATCCCCTCACCTCTCCTTGAATTGAAATTAATTCATTTGGAAAAACCTATTAAAGCCCTGCATGTAGATGGCTTACTTCCTACCTAGGCTGGGCTCCCCGCCGTAGTGCGTGAGTCCTCACACGACTCTGCTATCTGTCAGTGTCCCTTGTAATGCTCACTGAATATTCTAGTTACTTCTGTATTTCTCCTAGCCCCTTCTGTTAGGCGGGACATGGGAACCTAAGAGATGTGGGTCACTTCTGGGCTGAGGCAGGTGACCGATGCGTAGGGTAACCTGGTCGCTGCCCCCTGCAATAGCAGCTGAAGGGGCCAGTGGCTTCTGGTGGTGCTGTGAGAGATGGCGGGGCTTCCATGGGCCCCAGAGTGGGCTGCTGGGGCAGAACCTGGGCTCTGTTTGTCTTCATGGTTCTCTAACTTCTTGGCTTCTCAAGAACCTCCCTGCCTGGCTCCTTCCTGTATTTTGCAGGCAATTGAAAACCTCTTAACAAATGATTTATTCAGTCTTGCACAGGCCTGTTCCTAAATAGTTTTCTCTGGTTCTTAAAGATAACTTGTTCCCTCTCTAAAATAACTTCTGTACCTCTTCCTGCTCTGACCACTCTGACTTCCCAGTTTGAGTTTCTTGATTGATTGCACTGGCCATTTTCTGAAACTGTCTTATTTGTACATTAATATGGATTTGTGTCTCTTCATCAGAGTATCATCTCATATCTGTTTACAGTTTGCTGTATCCTCAGTGCCTAGAATGGTATCTGACAAAAATAAGGTGCCTGGTAAAAATGTGAATGAATAAATGCCAGCTGTCAGGGAGGCAGCTCACCACCCTCCCTCTCCCATCCCCTGCTGCCATTCCTCAGGGCTGAGTGTTGCCAACTTTTTCAGGCAATAGAATCTGCAGTTAGGATGATGGATGTCACAGCCTGTCTGCCTGGGATCGAATACTACTACTTCCTACCTGTGTGACTTTGGATTAAGTGAATCCCTCTGTGCCTCAGTTTCCTTAAAAGCAGGACACTAGCGATACCAATTGCATAGGGTTGTTGTCTAAAAAAAATGAATTAATATATCTAAAATCCTCAGAAAATTAGATATATTAATTCATGGCTCTGTCTCCAAAAATAAAATAAATTAAAATAAAATAATAAAATAAATTCAGAAAATTGCCTCATAGAAAGGGCTATGTGGGTATTACCATTGTTATCAATTGTTTGAGTGGTAAACGCCCTCCACCTCCCAACACCTGCTTCAGTAACCTGGAAACCTGGCTTTGATTCTCCCTTGTGCTCCCTTGTGCTCCCCTATATCAGCAAGCAGATCCAACCACACCACCTGGGTCCTTCAGCCTAGCAGGGGTCCTTAAACCCACTGTGCCTGAAGAGAGATCCCTGAGGAAAATGGTCATCCTGGGTAAGGGCAGAGGGTTCTTTCTCAAGGTTGAGGCCGTCTGAGGCCTGGTGAGGCCCCAGCCCCCCATGTCTGTCCTTCCCTCAGCCCTTCAGCAATATTTCCATAATTTTATTAAAAGCCAATGTGTGCTGGCTGGATGAGTGACACTTCGCAGGGATGGGGCTTTGCTCTGCTCCTCTGGGCATGGAGAACTTGTTCGATTATGTGCCACCCTGTGATGGGCCCAGTCACAGGCACATGCATTAGCTTCTGATTATGCCCTTGCTGAGTTTTTCTTGACAGGAAGGAAATGAATTTACCTTGTGTCACCTCCGTAGTTTGCAAGCAGCCTTGGCTTCTGCTAATAGCACCTTTCATGTTTTATAACGCATGCAAGGAGAAAACATGCGAGGGTGGCCAGTCCTCAGTGGCCTGTGTGTCCAACCCTGGAGGTGGCCTTGAGCTGATTCTTCAAGGGACGAGTGCCCCTGGGACTCATAGGGAGCTGGGTGGGAGTGAGGGACTCAGCTCACCTCTAAGGTCATGGCCCACTGCGACAAAAAGATCCCTGAAATATTTTCATTGTACATAGCTATTATTTAATTTTAAAAAACTCCCTGAATTCCAAATCTTAGTGTCTTGAATCACTAAGATCTTGAAAAAATTACTGTATTTTCCTTTGGTCTCCACTTCTCTCTGTAAAAGAGATGCACTAATAATAGTTATCACGGGGTTGAAGGGAGAGTAAACGAGCTAACGCATGCAAAGTGCTTATGCGTCCCTGGCATATAGTAAATGCTACACGTGCTTTTTTTAAATTAAAATTACTTCAATAGTATCTTGGCTGTTGCTGTTCTTATTGCTGTTGTTATGAAAGGGCCATTTAGTTGGACGTATCACCCAACCCCTGTGAGTTGGTTGGTGCAGCTGCAAGGATTTCGGTGACTTAGCACAGAGGTGGCACTTTGAACAGTGTTAGCACAGAGCCAGTGCCCAGTGACCATTGCTGTTGTTGGTTGTGGTTGGTGAGTGGCTTTCCTCACCCAAGGGGCAAGCTGGGGAACTGTGGAGTCCTAGAGAAAGGTCTTTCCATGGTAGGTTAGGATTATGTGCCTGGATCTAAGGAATGATTCCTGACTATACTGGATTTCAAGTTCTGCTAAGGAATCCCAGGCCAGGCCAGAGAGGGAGGCAGGAATGGAGCCAGTATGGGATCCTTTGGTTCCTTTCAAAGCTGTTAGACTCAGCTGATAAATATGAAAGGGACATGATTCCTGGTGTGGGGCAGCAGGCCCCCTTTCACCAAGCCACCCCTCTCTAATAACAAGCCCCATCCTCAGCAGCTTTTTCCAGGTGGAAGCCACCATGCTCTTCCCTCTCCCCATCACAGGTGCTTAGAACATGAAGGAGCTGAAGGACTCATATCCAAAGAACTGTGGCTGAGAGCCTGGGAAGGACTTTCTCTTGACCTGGGAGAGGACAGGATCCATCAGCACCTCTTCTGAAAAATCAACCCTTTCCTTGGCATAATTTGCTGTTTCATATTTATAGTTGACACATTTCCTGTCCCCCAGTTAATTCCTAATGTCAATGTCGACGTGCAGGGGAGAACTCCTGTGTGGAGTGAAGGGGAAGTGAGGTTCCAGAAAGCACTGGCATTTTTATTTGATCTGAAATTCAGAGACTGAGCAGGACACAACCTCTGGGACTTTCCCTCCCCTTGTGGGTCATAGGACATATCTGGGAAGCTCTACTCTCAATGGAGCCCACTGTGGGCTTGTTGAGGGTTGGGGGACAAGGTTGATGGGCTCTACTTGGCTCCCTGCACCCACAGTCTCAGTCCTACAAGAGCTCATGTTTCCATAGGACCTTGGGCGTGCCTGGTGCACCTGCAGGGGCCATGGTCTTCAGAAACAGGGCAAACTGGGCAAGTTGCTATGTCCCTTCACTGTGAAAATGAAGGATAATGAGGGAAGAGGTAGAAAACACGCAGAGAGATTGAGAAACAGAGAAAGGGTGAAGGAAAGAGCTAGAGAGATGAGGAGGAAAAGAGCAAACTCTTGGAAAAAGAGGGAACAAGACAGACACGCTCACAGGACAGGACACGGACCAACAAAGGGAAAGTAGAAAGACCTCGTGATATGCACCAAGTATTGAGAACAGAATCTGTGCCAGGCACTGAGGTGAGCACTCTATCTCATTTAACGTTTGCAACTGTTCTGTGTAGTAAGTACTGCTGCCAACTTCATTTTATAGTAAAAACAGTAGACATTCAGAAAGGTGAAGTGTATTGTCTCAGGTCACACATCTTTTGCTGGTGAGGAGCAGGATTAGAGCCCAGGTCCACTTGACTGCAAAGCCTGTGTCCTCAGCCCCCTGCAGAGGGGTGGTGACCCTGGGAGCTGAACTGTGGCAGAGCATCTCTGAGTCTCTTCCCAGCCTGGACATTGAGAGGCATAAAGCACTCTCTTTTGTAATAGTTACGTGTTTGTTAGAGACACTTCAGGGAAGGCAGATAGACAAGTATTATGCCTCTCATTCTTGACTTTAGTGTCAATTAGGATGCTCTGGGCTGCAAGAAACAGAAGGAAAAGCCTTTTTTCCTTACAACAAGAAGGGTAGACGTAGGTGATTGCTGGCGCGAGAGCAGCTGCTATGTGGTGTCAAGATTGGCGCCCTAGCTGTCAAGATTCTCTTGGCTTTCCCCTCATGCTTGCAAGACAGATGGGCAGCTTCAAATTTGGGGTCTATTTAAAGGTAGAAAGAAAAGGAGACAGGAAACATTAGGTGAAGCTGTTCCCTCCTGCTTTTTATCAGACTTCCTATCCTGCAGAAGAAGTGGCGTGACCTTCCATAGCTGCAAGGGAGGCTGGCAGGTGGTTACTCAGCTTTCCAGCATCTGGGAAAGGCAGGCTGAGAATCCACTTTAGGTGAGCCAAACCGCAGGGTCTTCCATCTTCCAACAAGCCAGCCTAAGTCCACACCCACCAGCAACCCTTCCCTGGAGGAGGGGAGCATTTAGTTCTCTTGGAAGTTGCGGGCATGTCCTTCATTTAAGGAGGTACTACTCTGAGTCAAGCTGGGTGGTGAGGAGCTGGGAAGGGGGAGGCAGGGGTGCTGAGCTCTTTCCCACCCTGGCATTCCTGGGGGTGCATATGAACCTAGTCATATCTGTTGTGTCTGGAAAACCAACGCTGGAGCCTCTTGGCGTTCCAGTGCCTGCTTTCCTTGCAGCCAATTGCTCAGCTCACATCCCAGCAGAGGCAGCAGATTAGATCACTGCAGGAGTAGAGACGCCCAGCATGGGGTGGTGGAGAAAGGAATTCGATTTGACAGAATTTTCTAAAATATCATATTATTGATTTGGAAGAGACACAAGAGAGGAAATGTAAAGATAAGTGATAAGAGATTCCTCAGAGATGGGAATGAAAGAGTCTGCCTATGTTTTGATTAGCAGTATCACTGGGCAGTGTTTCTCAGTTTTTTCATTATTGACCACTCACAGAGCCTTTTAAAACATTTCTTTTTTCTAATCCCTCTGTTCTCCCTGTAAGATTTTAATACCACAGGTACCTCATATATCTGAATATGTACCACAAGTGTATCTGTGCTTATACATAAAGGGAGTAAGATGTTTTTCACTCCCCAAACACCAATGCTTGCTGCTATGGGAGAGACACTGCTCCCACTGAGATTATGTGCATTAGGCACATCTTTGGGGGCACATCTTGCTTCCTGTGGGAGGGGAAGAGCTGGTCCCACCCTCTAAGACAAAGCCCTATTTCGGGGTACAGGAGGGACCTCAGGAAGGTACTCACATTTCTTGAATACCTATTATGTGCCTGGCACCAAGGCAGGTACTTTAGACACATTGATGACACCTGATGCTCATGTAGTTGTAAGTGGTCAGAGTGAAGACCCCATTTCATAAAAGAGATTATCTGGATTTGGAGGCTCCCTCTCCTTTAAAGAGACCCATCTTGTCCAGATGAATGAACTAACACTCATTCATTTCCATGAGGGGGGTCTAGTCAAGGATCAGATGTGTTCAGAGCTAAAGGGATGAGGACAGGATGGGCTGGTGTCCTCAGTGGCCCTTCCACTGGGATGTGGGATGTGAGCTGGGCTGCACAGGAAAGGAAAGGCACAGAGGTGAAATGGGGACAGCAGGGAAAAAGGTTTAGGGCCTGTAGGGGACCCTGCTGAAGAGCAGGACTCTTACTGCAGAACTGAGAGACAGAGCTACATGGGCAAAGAGAAGAAACCCCAAATAGGCTTGTTGATTCCACAGGCCCTGGTGTTAATGTGGTGATGAGTCACAGATCCAACCTGAGTGCATTTAGCACCATTTCTACAGGGCACAAAAACATTTCTTCATGGTGTCGAGCAGGAGATTGGGATCTAAAAGGCAGGAAATCTGGGGGTTCTAATTTAGGGGCTTCTGAAAATTGAGTGGTCTTTTCAGAGTAAACCCAGTGGAGGAAATCTCCAGAAGAAAGTAGCTGAGTCTATGACCCAAGAGAAGCTAGAATCTGTTTTCTTTTCGTTCCCGAGACCCTTTTGGCTCTTTCTCCCTTTCCTTTACAGACACTGGCTGACACTCTTAGTGATGCAGAAGTATCAGTAAGGGTGGGCTGCAGTAACAAACAGCTCCTGAATCTAGTAAGTTATTACAGCAGAGGTGTATCTTTCACTCATGCTTCATGCTCATCATAGGCTATACTGAAAGCCAAGCTTCTGGAGCCTATATTTTCTTTTTTCAGAGCCTTTGTTTTAACATGTGCCTCCACTGTCACTTCAGAGGAAGAGAATGTGGGAAATAGTGCGTAGCTGGGACATGTGCCACTTCTGTTAACACTTTAATACTTACACCAACACAGTCAATGTAAGTCCCACGGCTTACCCTAACTTCAAAGGGAACAGGGAAATGTAATCCTGCCATGTGTCCAGGATGTGAACAGACAGCAGGAAATATTTTTCAACAGCACTAAGGCACAATGAGGATAATAAATGATAAAGATATTACCTTTATTTTTCAATATCAAGTTGAAATATTTTTTCTCTCCATATATCATTATCTCTCCATTAGTACTCAAATTATGCTATTTGGTAAATACTTACTTATCACTGCAACTAAAGTCAAAACTCCTAAGGGCAAGGAGTATGTTGAATGATAGAAATACAAATATTTATTGAGAGTTTGCTCTGCATACTGTGGATACTAGGGACAGTGCTAGGTATACAGAGCAAAATCTTAGTGTGTCGGTGTGGTAGATCTAGTGAAGGTGACAGGTGACTTGCCTCTGAGTTCTGGATATTAGGAGCATGCCCCTATCCCAGCACTGATCACTACGACTACTTGTTGACTTCCAAAAATGATGGCTGTCATCTAGTGCAGATCTACACATAGCAGGTGCATTCTTCACTTTTCTAGTTCTTTGCTTTTGACAATGGTTCATTCATCCTTTATCCTACTTATTCCCTTAAGTAGAGCAGTTATGGTTCGTCCCATTTGACAGGTGGGAAAACAGAGTCTGAGAGTTGGGCCATCATCGTGGTCTACTTAGTTCCTTGAGGATGAGCATTCATCCTCTGGCTGTATCAGCTGAGCTGGACTTGCCAAGTTCAGGCTTCCCATCACTCAGCTCCCAATACCATCAATCAAGTGTTCTCAAATTGATGGAGCTTAAAAATGACAGCCATTTGAAATTGAGTTGAATTGGATATTATTAAGATAGCATTCTAAATTTTAATCTTGTGCATCGACTTTTTAATAGCTTCTACTTTCACTAAAAATTATGAACCATGTTCACAGACATCCAATTTAAATACTGTCAGGCAAGACTGATTTCTCTTCCAGCATTGCCAGATTGTCTGTCTTTCTTTGCTTTCTTCTTCATTTCTTTTCTAAAGTACTGAGTTAATTTTTCATTGCTTGGACATATTACAAGGTAAGTAATCTAAGAAAAAGAGCATATCTTTGTGTACAGGTCTTTTGTTCTGTGTTTTCTGTTCTCTCATTGTCTTTCCGGCTTATCCAATGGATGAGTCTCATCCATTGATGAGCTTACCTGGCAGCTAAGGAATGGTGTTTTTAAATATTTTTTTCTGGATCACTTTTTCTTATCACACTATCATTATCAGGATGTCAAAGGAGTTTAGTACTCAGTATTGGTATCCTCCCTGACCATGTGCTGTTTCATTGTTAAACCTGTTCAGTCCTTGTAAAATTCTCCTA
>CAUYPK010027234.1:0-42084 GCA_963574355.1 Loris lydekkerianus
TTAAAAAAAAAAAAAAAAAAAAAAAAAAAAAAAATATATATATATATATATACACACACACACACACACACACACACACACACACACACACACACACACACACACACACACACACATACTAGCCCTGATGATGAGATGGGCGCATAGAAAAGAATTAGCCAGTCCTATGACCTAAAGGGAAGAAGGACTGGAGTATTTTCTGGTAAATGTGTCTTTTTTGGTATGGTTGGAGTACAGAATTTGAAAGGAAAGAGGGAAAATGTGAGACTGGAAAAGTAAGCAGAAACCAGTCCCCAAGAGGCCTTACCTCAATGTTAACAAGTGGAGTGGGAGCAGGAGCCTGGATAGGGCACTTTCCTCCCAGTTTACCTTTTAGAATAAATAGGCAGTGTTACACGATTTTGCCTTTTTTTTTTCTTTCACATCTAACATATGGAGATGCAATTGTTGACAAATTTGTTTGCATTGGTAAGCAATTTATCAGCATATTGGCATTCTAGACTTCTGTTCTCATTCCAGCAGAGCCTTTAGAAAAGCCTTGATTTTTCCTGGCCACACTCTGTTTCTCTTAATTATTTCTGTGTGGTTAGGATCAACTTTTCTTCCAAATTCTGTTGTACCCATAAGAGACCACAAAGTAACACTAATAGTTGCAATGGGTTAATGTTCAAATATGCAGGGAGCCAACACAGCCTGGTGTGGTCGAGAGCAGAGGCTGCAGAAACAAACTGTGTGGACATTGGCTATACCACTGCTGGCGTAGAACCTCGTGCCAGTAGCTTAGCAGATCAGACTTTCACTTTATTATCTATAATAGGGGGACAATATCTACATCTTAGGTTCATAGAGATGATTAAAGGATTTATTATATATCAAGCATTTGACCAGTTTCTGACATGGCCCAGGATGATAAGTACTTAAATCTAGATGTTATTGGTATTTGTCACAGGTGAAGATTGTGGTATGAACAACATACTATGGAAATATAGAGAAAGAAGCAATTTACTGGGGGTAGAGAAGTGTTAAGGAAAGTTATCACAGAATATCTGGCACTTTTCTAAGTCTTTTTTGGAGAAAATAAATAGTTAATGCTATACTTTTCTTTCTCTCTCTTTGGGATGAGAGCAAGCAATTTTGTCTTTGGAGCAGCCATTGATTGCAACCTTCTTGAAAGATGGTTGTAACCTAAAAGTTGGAATGTGCTCTCATTTGAAGAAAATGTCATTTTCAAAAATCTAGACTTGAGCAGTAAGCTTCTGGTCACACTTCAACAGAACTATTTACTTTATAAAACGATTTATAGCAAGGTTAGTTTTTTAATGGCAAATCCTCCTTGAATATTAATTTATAGCATCTTAGTTTGGATTTTCATTGCAATGAAAAGACATGAGCTGTGGAATTTGAGATGCTCATCTTTGTGGCCTGATCAACTGAATACAATCATTTCTAATTGTTACAGCAGCTGCAAGAGGTGAAACACACATTATTATCTGGGTTTTTTTCCCTCTTTTTTTTTTGAGACAGAGTCTCACCAGACTGTGGCATCATCATAGCTCACAACAACCTCAAACTCCTAGGCTGAGGTAATCTAGTTTCAGCCTCCACAGTAGCTGGGACTACAGGCAACTGCCAGAACACCCGACTGTTTTTTCTATTTTTACTAGAGATGGGTCTTGCTTTGCTCAGGCTCATCTCAAACTCCTAAGCTCAAGCAATTCACCTGCCTGGCCTCCCAGAGTGCAGGGATTACAGGTATGAGTCACTGCATCCGGCCTACTATCCATGTTTTACAGTTTAAAGAAATGAACATTCAGAGAAGGTGATTAAGTTGGCTTAGTTTACAAAACCAGTACATGAAAGAACCTTCTTTAAAGACTGGGTTCCAAGGTCCTGCTCTTCCCTGCAGGATGCAATTTTCAAACACATAGGTTGAATCATGATTTATTTGTTGTTATAATTTCTTCTCTAAGACAACTACAGATTATTAAACCAGAGAAGACTTTGAGGTTCTGATTGTTTTTTGCCAGGCCTACCTTGCTACTTTTGGTCTTCATCTCAGCACTAAGGGTAGCAACACAAAGCCATCATGAGGCCAGCTTCTTGCTCCTACATAATTCAATTTCCTGCTCCCACCTAAGTCAGCTTTCCACCTGGCTCTGTAAAACACCACCTTGATGACACAGTTTTCTGTTTTCCAGAACATAAGCTGGTGAGTGGACATTTTACTCAATAATTAATCCCTTTGCTCTCATTAAGCCTATTTTAAGCCTCTGTCAGAATTTGGAACATACAACTTCATTGGTTTGTCCAAGTAGAAGAGGGAGGAGATGTTTTCCCTGACTAGGTGAAACCAGGATCATGCTCCTTGTTAGAATAATAGGAATGAAAAAGCTTCAAAGAATAAACTGCTCCTGATGTCATAAAAGTTTTGACTTTTAAACACTTTCAGTTTCTTGAAATCACTTCCAGAAGTCACATTTTAGACATTCTTTAGTTAATCTCCAATCATTCTTTTATTTCATGGTTGATCATACTGTCCCTTGGCCTTGAATATATTCAAAAGAGATCAGCTGAGCTACTACCTAAAAGGCAAAAAAATGCCTAAGATAATGTTCAGCCATTTCTCTTAGTCCAGATCAAGCTGTTCCCAATCTGTCCCATGAGGATGATGTTACCTCACACTGCCTGGTAGGTAACCTAGAGTTGGACCCTGTCTGTCAAACACAATTATCAGATTCCATGTTTTCTTCAGGCAGCAGTCTATTGAAAAAGTGTGTGTGTCTGTGTTTGCATCTGTACATGTCTGTTTTTTATTTGGCCTTAGGCTAATGGGGCAAGAAGTCTACTTGGGCCTCAGCAATACCAGGTCTCTAGGATGCCATAGGAGAATAATAGAAAGTAAGTTTCAGAACCAGTACAAGTCTCCAAGTCCTGGTGATGTGGAAAGTAAGTAGAAAATGTGTTGCTACTTGCCCCATTGACTTCCTTGGAACATGGTTAAAGCAGAGGAGGTTGGCGTGACAAAGGCTCAGAGAAGTGTGCACTGGGACAAGTGTAATGCCACCTGGTCTAAAATCTCACCAGGCCTTTTTATTGTGTTTCAACAATCATTTACAATATAGTATTAGCTGATTTATCATGATTACTTAGGAGTCAAGGAAATTATGTCCCCACATGTGACATATGAGTGGTCTTGCGTAATAACTAAGGGGAGTAATATATAGGAGAGTGGACAAAGGGTCTGGGTTAGAATTAACTTTTAAAGGAAACACATTTTGTAGAAAGGAGGCGATATTACCTTTTAAGCTATACTGCTAATCTGTTCCATACAGTCCAAAAGGCTGCTTTCCTATCTGGTCATTTAACTTGTTCAAAACTAATTAAGCATTTTATTCTTGTGGCTGCATTCAGCTTTCAAGATAAGTTTGAATCCCTCACAAATGCTTCACCGCATTTTTTTTTTCCTTTCTAATTTTTTAGCCTATTTCCACAAAAATATTTCACCTGCTCTCTAAGTTTTCCTCCCTAATGATGAAACTCATGTGGTGGGGTTCATGAAAAAGTTTTTTGTTTTTTTTTTAATGTTAGAACTGAAAAAAGTCTTTGAAATTACCTAATGTACCTGCACCCCTTTCTTGAAGATTTCACTAAGATTTAGATAGGTGAATTGCCCAAACTCATAGACGTAGTATCAAATCTTGTCCACCACCTATTGTTTTTAAATAAAGCTTTAATGGAACACAGAAAAGAAACAAAGTAAAACAGGCCCCTGAACTTCAGCCCACGGCTCTATCCACTAGAACTGGGTCCCTTGCTCATGCACCATGGTCTGTATCTGCCATCATTTGGTGGGCTTTCTTTCACTTCTTACAGCCACAGAAATTAGAAACTATAGTCAAACATCTAGCAATGAAAAGCATGGATTTATTTATCAACACAATAACAACAACAACAACAACAAAAGATCTTACAGGGGGAAAGGATATCCTGGATATCCTAGGGCCAGAATGCTTTGTCTTTTAAACATCCAATATACCTGGATTGGACGGTTAAGAGTTTTTCCAGTGTGATCTTACAAGCAGATTTTCATGTTAATGAATAATATCCTACATAAAAATGAGAAAACTAGCATGGTGGAGTAGAGATTGAGCTCTATACATCTGGCAACCAGCATGTTTATTGAGATGTTTTCCTTCTGGTTTCTGTATGACTTTGACTTGCCATCCATTTGTTATATTCCATGAGTGAGAAATCTGCAGATTTTTTTGTAAGTGGCCTCAGACATCTCATGTTTGGCTTGTTTGATTCCTCGTTTGGATCTGTGTTCCTTGTGGGTGGGCGATAATGGCATCACAGACATTGCACCTGCCAGGCACAGAAGCAGACCCAGAGTCAGTTTTTGCAGGGAGCTTCCTCAGCAGGCCTCTCAGTCTGGTGAGTAGATTGCTCTACAATCAGCACTGGGATAGACAGTAGATTGTCAGCACCAGTATCTTTATGTTTGTTCTATGCTGTCCCTGGTCAGTTAAAAAATTGATCCAATATCCCAATTCCCCTTGGCTTTGCTTCAGCCTGTCAGAGCTTTTCACCTTTGTCTTTTCCTAAATGGCTGTGGGTAGGGCCAGTTTCAACAAAACTGTAAGGTTGGCAAAGTTTGTTTTCACCTTTGCCCCTCGCCCTCTACCCTATCTGTGTTCTTTCTCATGCTTGGCTTCTCCTGTCCCATCCCTGCAGGGGCAAGAGCTCCAATGAGGGATGAGTTTGTACTCATGGATAAAATATCATTCATGCATCCCATTCACATCCAAACAATGTTTGCTGAACACCTATTATGATCAGCACTAATTACATACCTAAAAAAATCATAGTTTTGGTCATAGCCTCATATTCCCTTATACAACATCCATAATTTTTGCCATATCACCTCAAAACAATTTATTTAATAGTTTTCACTGAAAATAATTCCCTGTTTATGTTTATTCATCCAACAGATATTTATGGAAAGACTGATCTCTTCCAGGCATTGCTTGCAGTACTGAAGATAGTAGTAAACAACACAAAGTTTCCACCCACGAGAATTTACACTCTAAAGGGTGAAAATAAACAGTGAATCTATGATAACTGGATAACTTCCCATGAGCACCAGTCCTATATTCTCTAACATGGGCCAGACAACTGTCCTACAGTGTGAGTGTCTCTGGAAGAAAGAATGTCCCAAATGATGGGACAATTGGTAATATGGGGATAGCATGTGTCCAGGAAGCAGTGAAAGTAGGAAGGCAGATTATATCAATAGGAATCCACGTGCAGATATAGGAGTAGCTCCCCTTCCCCACAATCATGGGTAGAACAAGCCTAGGATTAGAGGGTATAGTTTAAAGGAACTAATATTGTAAAAAGAATACTGATGAAGTAATATTGGCATTTTTCTGAACGTCACAAAATATTTAGTGAGAGTAACAATAACACAAGGAAATAATAGCAACAACAAAGATATACTAGAGAAAGAGATAACAGAGCGGAAAGAACAGAAACTTTCACTAAGTATTATATTTATTCATAGGCAAATAATATTGCAAATGTGAAAACAAGACAAATTTTTATAAAAAAAGAACCAGTTGGAAATACTGGATGGGAAAGAGTATAATTATTCAAGGGGGTCAAAAGAAAAATAACAGAATAGGTACAAAGTGTTAACTAAAGGGCTGGAAATCATATTGAGAAGATTTTCTCAATGAAGAAGATGGTATAAATAAAGATTATTTTTAAAACTTTAAGAGGTATAGAAAATCGAATTTGATTAAAAACATTAATCCTATAGGAATTCTAAAAGAAAATTAAAAAGAAAATGTAGGAAGATAATCTTTAAAGGAATAATGACTGTTTTCCAGAACTAAACAAAGCAAATAATCCTAGATCAAAAATAGTTTCAGAGTGTACAACCGCACACAATAAATAAATAAATAAAATCATTTATACATACCAGAGTGAAATGGAACCATAAAGGGCTTCCTGAGAAGAAAAGCAAATCACTTATAAAGCCACGGGCATGAAAAACAACATCAAAGTTCTCACAAATATCACAAATAGCTGAATTAAATAAAATTGAAAACAGAAGAATTATACAATAGATCAATAAATCAAAAAGTTGGTTTTTTGAAAAGGACAATAAAATAGATACACATTTGGCTAACCTAACCTGAAAAAAAGAGTAAAATCTCTAGTTTCATCAATCAGAAATGGTAACGAAGAAATAACAACAGACTGCTCAGAAATTCAAACAAACCCTAACGAATATTACAGGAAACTTTACTCTCAGAATTATGAAAATCTGACCAATACTTGGAAGCATGCTACCTACCAAGACTTAGCCAGAATGAAGTGGAAATGTTGAACAGGCCTATATCAAGTTCTGAAATAGCATCAACTATACAAAATCTCCCTAAAAAGAAAAGCCCAGGACCAGATGGCTTTACGTCAGAACTCTACCAAACCCTTAAAGAACAACTAGTGCCTATATTACTAAACCTCTTCCAAAATATAGAAAAAGAAAGAATACTACCCAACACATTCTATGAAGCAATTACCTTAATCCCTAAACCAGGGAAAGACCCAACATTAAAGAAAATTATAGACCAATATCACTAATAAATATTGATGCAAAAATACTCAATAAGATCCTAACAAACAGAATTCAACAACACATCAAAAAAAATTATACACCATGACCAAGTGGGATTTATCCCAGGGTCTCAAGGCTGGTTCAATATATATAAATCTATAAATTTAATTCAGCACATAAACAAACTAAAAAATAAAGAGCATATGATTCAATCAATGCAGAAAAAGCTTTTAATACTATCCAGCATCCCTTCATGATCAGAACACTTAAGAAAATTGGTATAGAAGGGACATTTCTTAAACTGATAGAGGCCATCTACAGCAAACCAACAGGCAATATCGTATTGAATGGAGTTAAATTAAAAACCAGGCAAGGTTGTGCATTACCTCCATTGCTCTTTAACATTGTAATGGAAATTTTAGCCATTGTAATTAAGGAAGAAAAGGTGATCAAGGGTATCCATGTAGGGTCAGAAGAGATCAAATTTCCACCCTTCACAGATGACATGATCGTATATCTGGAAAACACTAGGGATTCTACTACAAAACTTTTAGAAGTGATCAAGGAATATAGCAATATCTCAGGCTACAAAATCAATACCCATAAATCTGTAGCCTTTATATATACCAACAATAGCCAAGCTGAAAAAAATATTCAAGGACTCTATTCCTTTCACAGTAGTGCCAAAGAAGATGAAATATTTGGGAGTTTATCTAACAAAGGATGTGAAAGATCTGTATAAAGAGAACTATGAAACTTTAAGAAAAGAAACAGCTAAAGACGTTAACAAATGGAAAAACATACCATGCTCATGGCTGGAAAGAATCAACATTGTCAAAATGTCTATACTACCCAAAGCAATATATAATTTTAATGCAATTCCTTTTGAAGTTTCACTGTCATATTTTAACGATCTTGAAAAAATAATACTTCATTGTATATGGAATCAGAAAAAACCTCGAATAGCCAAAACATTACTCAGAAATAAAAACAAAGCAAGAGGAATCACGCTACCAGACCTCAGACTGTACTATAAATTGATAGTGATCAAAACGGCATGGTACTGGCACAAAAACAGAGAAGTAGATGTCTGGATCAGTATAGAGAACCAAGAGATGAATTCAGCTACTTACCATTATTTGATCTTTGACAAGGCAATTAAAAACATTCAGTGGGGAAAAGATTCCCTATTTAACAAATGGTGCTGTGTGAACTGGCTGGCATTCTTTAAAAGACTGAAACTGGACCCAAACCTTTCACCATTAACTAAGATAGACACTCACTGGATAAAAGATTTAAACTTAAGACATGAAACTATAAAAATACTTGAAGAAAGTTCAGAGAAAACTCTGGAAGGAATCAGCCTGGGTGAATATTTTATAAGGACTCCCCAGGCAATTGAAGCAGTATCAAAAATACATTACTGGGACCTGATCAAACTAAAAAGCTTCTGCACAGCCAAGAACATAGTTAGTAAAGCAAGCAGACAGCCCTCAGAATGGGAGAAAATATTTGTAGGTTATACCTCCAATAAAGGTTTAATAACCAAAATCCACATAGAACTCAAATGTATTAGCAAGAAAAGAACAAGTGATCCCATCTCAGGGTGGGCAAAGGACTTGAAGAGAAACTTCTCTAAAGAAGACAGGTGCACTATCTACAAACACATGAAAAAAAGCTCATCATCTTTAATCATCAGAGAAATGCAAATCAAAACTACTTTGAGATATCACTTAACCCCAGTAAGAGTAGTGCACATAACAAAATCCCCAAACCAGAGATGTTGGCGTGATGTGAAGAAAAGGGCACACTTCTACATTGCTGGTGGGAATGCACGCTAATATGTTCCTTTTGGAAGGATGTTTGGAGAATACTTAGAGGCCTAAAAATAGACCTGCCATTTGATCCTATAATTCCTTTACTAGGTATATACCCAGAAGACCAAAAATCACAATATGACAAAGACACCTGTACCAGAATGTTTATTGCAGCCCAATTCATAATTGCTAAGCCATGGAAGAGGCCCAAGTGCCCATCGACCCACAAATGGACTAGCAAATTGTGGTACATGTATACCATGGAATATTAGGCAGCCCTAAAGAAAGATGGAGACTTTACCTCTTTCATGTTTACATGGATGGAGATGGAACATATTGTTCTTAGCAAAGTATCTCAAGAAGGGAAGACAAAGTATCTAATGTACTCAGCCCTACTATGAAGTGAATTTATAGCTTTCATATGAAGGCTATAACCCAACTATAGCACAAGAATATGGGGAAAGGGCCAAGGGAGGGGAAAGGAGGGGGGAGGTTAGGGTAGAGGGAGGGTAATGGGTGGGGCCACATCTACGGTGCATCTTAGAATGGGTACAGGCGAAACCTACTGAATGCAGAATACAAATGTCTACATACAATAACTAAGAAAATGCCATGAAGGCTACATTGAACAGTTTGATGAGAATATTTCAGATTGCATATGAAACCAGCACATACATTGTACCCCTTGATTGCACTAATGTACACAGCTATGATTTAACAATTAAAAAAAAAAAAGAAAAAAAAAAAGAAGAAGGGTAAAATGAAGTGAAAAGCCAGTTGAACAAGAGAGCACATTGTCTGACACTAGAGATGATGGCTCACAGGAGAGAGTAGTCACTGAAAATCTCCAAAGAGCCAGGCTGCTCTGAATCTCGTCCTAACAGAGGTTATCATGTTCTGAAAGAAAAAGATGCTAGGATATCATGTAAACACTCACTAAAGCACCAAACTAATCACTTTTGCAGTCTTTGTTCTAATCAGGGATAGATCATTTTGCTAACAACCCTCCTTCCTACCCACAGCTGTCTGCAGAAAAATTGTCAAAGTATTTATCTCTGCAGAGACTTTGTGGCCTCTCTTGCTGAAACAAGTTCATTTGAAGATGTTTGATCTGCATCAGAATTTAACCTTTTCTTCCTCTGGGCATTTTAACATCTTTGGAAAAGAACAGAACCATGTTAGGCCAGGTGTGGTGGCTCACGCCTGTAATCCCAACACTCTGGGAGGCCAAGGTGGGTGAATTGCAGGAGCTCATGGGTTTGAGACCAGCCTGAGCTAAAAGTGAGAACCCGTCTCTAACTAAAAATAGAAAAACTGAGGCAAGAGGATTGCTTGAGCCCAAGCGTTGGAATTTGCTGTGAGCTATGATGCCATGGCACTCTACCCAGAGCAACAGCTTAAGACTCTGTCTCAAAAATATATAAATAAATTAATTAATTTAAAAAAAACCAGAATGATGTTATTTTTTTTTTAAAAAAAAAGCCATACAACAGTTTCATGGCACTCACATTCCTTCAGAGCACTTTGCTCCACTGGGGGAAACGCTTGGAGCCGCTGGTCTCGATCTGACCGTCTTCTCTTTTTTACTGGTTCTTTAAATAAATCATCTTCGGCTAGAGATAAACAGAGGTTATATAAAATTATAGGTCTTGGAACATCTTTGTCTCACTTCTATAAACGCACAAACCTAAGGAGCCCAGAGGACCTCTGTCTGCCTTAAACTCATTTGGAAAAGAACACCGTCAGATCTTTTCAGTTTTTGTTCCTGCTTCTCAGAGTCCCAGGACATTTTGCATTTAGTTTGAAAATGTACAGTCCAACCTATACCCTCAGGTGAAAAGTTTTTATTTAGAAGTCCTCAGAAGTGAAAATGGCTGGACATTTTTCAACAAATGCCAAGTTTTAGGAAATCAACCCACTTGTAGCCCAGGGGTAAAGAAAGGTCTCTGGGAGGTCTTTGCAGGATAGGAAAGAAATTGATCAGAGTTGGGCAGCGCCTGTAGTTCAGTGGGTAGGGTGCCGGCCATGTACATGGAGGCTGGCAGGTTCGAACCCAGCCCTGGCCAGCTAAACAACAATGACAACTGCAACAACAACAACAAAAAATAGCCAGGCGTGGTGGGCAACTATAGTCCCAGCTGAGGACAGGGAAGCTGAGGCAAGAGAATCACTTAAGCCCAAGAGTTTGAGGTTGCTGTGAGCTATAACGCCACAGCACTCTACCGAGGGCAACATAGTAAGACAC
Source organism: Loris lydekkerianus (assembly GCA_963574355.1). Lineage (NCBI taxonomy): Eukaryota > Metazoa > Chordata > Mammalia > Primates > Lorisidae > Loris > Loris lydekkerianus. Next base: position 10,685 of record CAUYPK010027234.1, read on the forward strand.
AGTCTAAAAAAAAAAAAAAAAAAAAAAAAAAAAAAATTTGATCAGAGTAGAATGCAGAGGAAAAAATGGGCCACGTGGCCAGGGCAAGTCCCTCCTTCTTCTTGAGCCTCAGCTTCCTCATCTGCAAAATGAGAGATCTGATACAAATATAAATGTTACAAGAGCTTGGCAGGTACCCTATAATAGGGAAGCCCTTCAGAGATTAAATATGGGGGAGTTTTTTTCTCTTCATCACTGACAGACATTAGCAGCTGCTTTATGTAGGCAAGAACAGACATCACAGAGAAGCAGGTCTGTGTAGCTCTGCAGTGATTCATTCCCTTACATGGTTTCCCTTGGTTGTGAAGAGGAAGGCCCATCATTCTCTTTGGGATGGGCTTTAGAAAACACCCCTTGGTAGTGTTCACCTTGGTACAAAGGGGCAGTAGGTGGGTGGGTCCTTGGAGTGGAAGTTTCTGAAAATGGTCCTAACCCAGTGCTCCTGGGGCTGGCTTATGCCTTAGGAAATGGTTATGGGAAGGGTTGACCCCCAAGAGTCTTAACATTAACAGTTTATACAAGGAGGTCATGAGGTTCTGAAACCAAGTGCGGCAGTAAAAGACCCTCTTCCCTGCAGAACCACAGAACAGGAGCTTCCCATGGGGACCCAGGATAGCAGCCCAAGCAGAAGGGCCAGCCTCTGCCAGTCCAGATGCGGTGTTCCAGACAGTTCAGGCAGCCTTTCCCTCTGTTACAGCACAAATTCCACTTATTCCGGAGCCAACGGACAGCCCATATTCTAGTGCAGGGCCATGCTTCTTGCCAAAGCCTGGGCCTCTGCCACCTCACACCCAGGCAGTGACAGGGAGTTGAAAGGGGCTATGCTTAGGGCCTTCTATCTCAGACATTCTAACTCACGACTGAGCTTGATTCAAAGAATTCACCCTGGCTTGGTTTAGAAGCTGCATTGGAACCAAATACCAAGAGGTTGCTGGCTCTGTGGCTGAACTGGAGAGGAAGAGGCAGAGAATAAAAGAGCATGAAAGAGCGTGTTTCTCAGGCATCTGGGCCAGCACAAGCCAAAGAACACTTTAATCTCTGCTCCAAAAGGCATCTCAGAATTCCAGGACGTCGACATTGTAACCCAGGGACTCTTGTGTAAACAAGGTTCACATAGTCTCAGCCATGTGCAGAAAACAAGGGACAAGGCCACCCGTGAACTTCATAAGGACTGGCGGTTCATCTGATAAAAGAGTAGACGTGTATTTCTCAACGAAAGCAAAAGCTAAGAAGTCAGATAAAACAGGGCTTAAAACTTTTTCTGCACAATGTTTATGATACAAACCCTAGGAAGGAGAAAGTACTCTCCATCTTGGCGTTATCCTGTGTAAGGAGAGAGTTTTTATGTTAAATTATAACTGGAACAATATGCCCTGAACTTGGATCATAAATGCTCGAGCAACCCTTTGCCTTTTACGGCGTTCTCCCTATCCTGGAGGGAACAGTGGGAGTGGAGGACCAAGCTCCAAACAGCACTTAGTCTATGGCTGCTGTTTCACCTGTTGCCACAAGGTGTCGCTCCTGAGAACCGAGACCCCGACAGCAGGTTCATTGCTGATTCAGGCCCCTGCCAGAGACTGCTGGGGATCATCCAGAAAAACAACTTAGGATCTACTCCTCAGGACTAAGCTCAATTGCAATTGTCCAAATTGCAATTATTTCCATTTGCGCGCCCACCCATGCCTCAGATGCTGATCACAACCTCCTGACTCAGAAATACTGGTTTCCGGAAGGTGAGAAAATTCCCCTCTTCAGTCCTCAGAACAGAGGATGTGCACCCGGGTTCTCTGCACATAGGGTTTCAATCCTTGCCATAGTCCTAGGGAAGACCCCTCACCAATCTTCTGAGGGAGGGAAGCCCCCATGCTGACTCCTATGTGGTTCACCCTCCATGGAGCAGCCCGACTGTGCCAACATCTCCTTTTCCAGGGAAAGCCACTCATGCCATTCCAGGGGCCTCAGCCTTCTCTTCCTGAGATGCGCTACCTGCAGAGAGGCTAAGGTGATTTTTTTGAATGTTCTGTTTTTTAAAAAAAGAAAATCGCGCAAGTGTAATGGCTGGTTGAACAGTTGACTTCATCATAAACAGGCTGCTTTCGCTAGTGTTGAAATAACTGATATTCACTATTGCAATTTGTTATAGGAAAGCAGCTTCTGAGTAAAGCAAAGCATGATGGCTCCAGTCAAATGCAGTCTCGGCCTATCTGCCTGTGACCCCAGGAATGTAATCAGCTCCTATTTTCTCCAGAGGAGACACTGCAGGGATGTTACCTGGATATGGCTCCTCAGTGTCTGCCATTCCCTGGAGTTACACCTGCTGTGTCCACTCAGGAGCACCAGCCTGAAAAGATAAAGGAAAGGTGGGGGCGGGGCAGTGGAATCTGAAAATACAAAAATCAAGAACCAAGAACATGTGAATTGTTTGTGACCCTTCCAACTTACCTTTGAATCCCTCACAATGCCCAACACACTATTTTGTTCGTTTATTTAATGGCTTGACCCCTGGTTTTCCTTTCTTTCTTTTTTTAGAGACAGAGTCTCAGTTTGTTACCCTCTGTAGAGTACTTTGCGTCACAGCTCACAGCAACCTCCAGCTCTTGGGTTTAGCCGATTCCTCTTGCCTCGGCCTCCAGAGTAGCCGGAACTACAGGTGCCCCCCACAACCCGGCTATATTTTTAATTGCAGTCTGGCCAGGGCCGGGTTCGAACCCACCACCCTCGGTATATGGGGCCAGCGTCCTACTCCACTGAGCCACAGGCACTGCCCTAGTTTTCCTTTCTTATTATTTTTTTTATTTGTTTGTTTGGGATTCATTGAGGGTACAAAGAATGAGGCTACACTGATTGCATTTGTTAGGTAAAGTCCCTCTTATAATTGTGTTCCATCCCCAAAAGGTGTGTATATGCCGTGGCCCTCCAACCCCCTTCTTCCTCCCGTCTCCCCACTTCCTCATTCCCCAAATCCCCCCTTGTATTAGCTCATCTGCTGCCTTCATATTAGAATTGAGTACATTGGATTCTTGCTTCTCCATTCTTCTGATGCTTTACTAAGAAGAATGTGTTCCACTTCCATCCAGATTAATACAAAGGCTGTAAAGTCTCCCTTTTTACTGGCTGAATAATATTCCATGGTACACATACACCGCAGCTTGTTAATCCATTCCTGGGTTGGTGGGCATTTAGGCTGTTTCTACATTTTGGCAATTGTAAATAGAGTTTCAAGAAACAGTCTAGTGCAAATGTCCTTATGATAAAAGGATTTTTTTTGTCTTCTGGGTAGATGCCTAGTAATGGGATTGCAGGAACAAATGGGAGGTCTAATTTAAGTTCGTTGAGGATTCTCCATACTTCCTTCCAAAAAGGTTGTATTAGTTTGCAGTCTCACCAGCAGTGTAAAAGTGTTTCCTTCTCTCCACATCCACTGGTTTTCTTTTTCTTTCTTTCCTTTCCTTTCCTTCTTCCTTTTCTTCCTTCCTTCCTGCCTTCCTTCCTTCTTTGTTTGTTCCACTCTGTCACCAAGGCTGGAGTACAGTGGCCTAATCACAGCTCACAGCAGACTCAAACTCCTGGGCTCAAACAGTCCTCCTGCCTCAACTTCCCAAGTAGCTGGAACCATAGGCATGCATCACCACACCCAGACAATTTTTCTATTTTTTTTGTACAAACCAGGTCTATGTTACCCAGTCTGGTCTCAAACTTCTGGCCTCAAGTGATCCTCCCATCTCTGCCTCCCAAAGTGTTGGGATTTACAGGTGTGAGCCCCTGAACCTGCCCAACCGCTGATTTTCAATAATACTTGTCTCTATTGAAGTCTAAACTGACACTACCTGAGCTCTTTTAGGTAACTCATTCTGAAATAAGAATAAACTTCTGGAGACCAGAGTTTCCAGTGTGGTGAAGTTATACCGTTCTGCTGCTTTGGATGGTGGTATCAGTGTCCTTGAGCACTTGAACCAGGGATATTTAGTTCCAGCAAGTCTCAGCAAGAATCTGGGAGGAGGATACAACATTCACTAGTCCTAGGGTCTCTAAAGTTGCCGCGGGGGCTACTGACCAAGGAAACAGAGATACAGTAACCAGGTTCTCTGGACCTTCCATCACCCCACCTCAACCCCGAGGGCGTCCCTACTGGAAGTGACATAAAGCCCGCTGCAGTGGGGACATCTACAGGAGGAGAGGAGAAGGACATCCCAAAGGCAAAGCGTCAGATCCAGTTCTGTCCAGCCACTGGCAGACAGGCCCCGACATGGGGGCAGAGCTGGCCCTACAGAGGCTCTGAGGAGGGGACACGGTATACACACAGCGGGGAACCACCCATAAAGGAGAATCCGGGAACCCCAGTGCTCACTCTCCATCATCTGATGTTTCTGTCTGCTTGCTCAGCTGTGTATTTGAAAAGCAGAGTCACCAGACCTTCTGAAATATGCAAAACCCCCCTGATTCGTCAACCCCTCTAAACCTGTAAGTCGTTAGTTAAGGAAACTGTGCTTCATTTACATGTTAACGCCAAATTGAAACCACGACTGCAGATAGTAACTGACTAAATGACCTCTATCTGGCGGGTACCAGCTGAAGGTAGTGAGGATCCCTGTTAGGAGTGGGGCCCTGGGCCACAGGCAGAGGTCCCCACCTTTCCGTTCCTCTACCTCTGCATTCCTCCATCCCTCCATTCCTGCCCTGGAGGCCACGCTCAGGACATCCCACACTCCATTCGTTATCCAAGGCTGGGTCCCTCCTGAACCTCCATGCACTTCAGCATATGTGGGGCCGTTTTCCACCTCATCCCCTGTGAATTCCCACTCTTTCTTCAAGATCCTATTTTAGCAATTCCTCTGTGAAACGGTGCCCAGCTCCCAATCATGGCCCCGGTGTGTCCCTGCCGGTCCAGGCACAAAAGAGGATTTATGGCTCTTGTCCCTCGTTGAGGAACCATTCAAGGTCCTGGGACTGCACTTGTTCAATGCTGCATTTCTGTTGAGATGTACAATGACTAACAATAAACATTAACGGGATGAATGAATGAAATAATGGATGGGAAGCTTTTGATGAGATTCCACAACAAAAGGATATTTAAAAACCAAATAAGATTTTCTTTTCTTTCTTTCTTCTTCATTTTTGAGACAGAGTCTCACTCTGCTGCCCAGGGTAGAGTGCCATGGCATTGCCATAGTTCACAGCAACCTTAAACTGTTGGGCTTGAGCAATCCTCATGTGTTAGCTTCCCGAGGAGCTAGGACAACAGGTATGTGCCACAACTCCCAGTTGGTTTTTTTGTTTGTTTAGTAGAGACAGGGGTCTCACTCTTGTTCAGGCTGGTCTAAAACTCCTGAGCTCAAGCGATCCACTCCCCCTGCCCCCCAGAGGGCTAGGATTACAGGCATGAGCCACCATCCCAGGGCCAAATAAGGTCTCAATACGATGACAGTCCTGGCTTGAAGAACAAAGCAAAGAGTAGGAATAGACAAGGATGCAGATGAAACAGCGCTCATGGTGAGGACTGCTCCACGGAGGCGGGGGATGTTTGGCTTCAGGAAGAGAGGACATAGGCAAGGGCAAAAGATGGGGAGGGGACTTTATAGTGCGCTCCAAATACATCACTTTAGAGCTGCATCTAGAAGAGACGTGTGGTATATTTTCTTTGGTTCCAAAAGGGAAGAAGTAGATCCATTCACCACATAGAAGGTGGTTCCTTTCCATTTTGGCTTAATAGTCTCAAGTAATCAGAGGGGACCAAAATGGAAGGAGCTCCCTTAGGAAGCGATGAATTTTCTACCACTAGAGGAATCTGATTTACTGGTTACCTAATAATGGCATTGGCCTACATGAATTTCAAGGCTTCTTCAAATCCCCAGATTCTATGTTTTTTGACTTTTTAAGAGACAGGAGCTCTCTCTGTCACCCAGGCTAAATAAAGTGCAGTGGCAGAATCAACAATCACAGCTCCCTGTAGCCTCCAACTCCTGGCCTCAAGGATTCCTCCCACTTCATCCACTCAAAGTATAGCGATGACAAGCACCAGCCACCATTCCCAGTCCCAGGATTCTATGTTCTTACTTGAAATGCTCCTCAGGAAAACTGGTAGCACAAGTGCTCTATGAAGTCACAAATTTCATAAGAGACCCAACTATTTCTGGTTTGAAAAGCTGAGTCAGAAATGCTAAAGCACATCAAAATCTAGGTGAGTTAAGAGAAAAAAGATTAGCTTTGACATGGGCAAATGCACAGTCATACATGGCAGTAATTTAGGTAACCAGGAATTGCTCTTAGGAAAGAGAGCTGCTGTTTTCTGAAAGGAACAGCTCGGCCAGCCATTATCACACAAAATTCTGAGCTTTAGATCATCCAGGCAGACACCAGAAACAAAACAAAATGTGTGATCTTGCCAAGGGCTAGGCCCACTGTAGACCCCCAGGACGACTTTTTCTGTGAACTTCAAATTCCAGGAAGAGTGGAGCCAGATGAAAACCCAAAAGAACCAACAGGCCAAGCTGATAAGAGTTGTCACCGTGCAGACAGTGGACCAAGGCCCTTGGGTGTGAGAGGGACGGGGGTCAAAGTACATACATCGAAAGGGCTTAGAGCTTAGAGAAGATGTGTTCACTGAATTCTGGAACATGGGCAGTAGTTTTGCTCTCAGAGTCATAGCAACTCAGTTCATTGGACTTCACTAAATCTACGGTACCCAGTGGCCGGCAGGGGCTGTCGCATGTAACGAGCAGGGTTGGACTGGGTTTAGCTGCATCCTGTAGAGACCCCAAGCCACAAGCCTCCCACAGTAGCTGCATCTACAGCGCCAGCCCCTGAGTCATGCTGGAGCTCTCACTGAACTGTGGAGTCACTGGAAATTTTCTGAGCTGTGACTGTGGTGAACTGAGCTTTCACTCCTGCCCATGTTCAAGGACAAACAGGAAGAAATCATTTGGCAAACAAAAACACTGGGAGATAGAAAGTGTCATTTACAAAAAGGCTAACAGGACAGAAAGACACCAAGTACTTAAAAAGGAAAACCTCTATGGCTTGGCGCCTATAGCTCAGTGGCTAAGGTGCCAGCCACATACACCAGAGCTGGCGGGTTTGAATCCAGCCCTGGTATGTCAAACAACGACAGCTACAACCAAAAAATAGCCGGGCGTTGTGGTGGGCGCCTGTAGTCCTAGCTACTTAGGAGGCTGAGGCAAGAGAATCGCTTAACCCAGGAGTTTGAGGTTGCTGTGAGCTGTGACCAGGGTACTCTACCAAGGGTGACAGCTTGAGGCTCTGTCTCAAAAAAAAAAAAAAGGAAAACCTCTAAACAAAAAAGGGGGTAGCTTGGTGTAGTTATTGTGTTGAAATAAATGACATGGCGGGAAGGGCATGAGGCAGGAATTGGGATGTGGGAGCTTCCAATTTGGGGTTTGCCACGAGTCAAAAGGGCTGTAGGACTTTGGACAAGTCATTTTATTCCACTGGGTCTCAGGTTTCCTGTCTCTAAATGATTGAACTAGTCCTTAAAGTGTGAATGTTCTCCCATTTACATTTGGTGCTAAGAGGATGAAAATTCTCACTTTGAAATGTCACCTGTCATTGAACCCAGGACTGTACCACTGATTAGGGATTCACAACTAAGAGGGCTGTCACTTCAAGGTCATTTTGTTAAGGAGAAAGCAGCCCACAGGAATACATCCTTCCTCAAATTATTCTGGAGTCTGCTTTCCCTCACAGGGAGGCAGTAAAGGTGATATGTATTGTGAAAGTCGTGCTTCTGTGGAGAAGCAATTGAGAAGTACAAATTTATTGCTCATACAGGCAAGGTTCTGCCTGGGTGGTTTATTTCACTTATATCTCAACTATGCGGTTAGCACATAAGTTTTGCTTTTAGTACTTATTTACATTCATGTGCACTGAGCCTAAAAATAACACCTTTTACATGAGATGCTGCACCTTTAGCTCAATACAGGAAAGTGACATAGAACTGGTTTCCTGTTAAATAATTGTGACTTTTGACGGTTATTCTTGTTCCTCTCACTCTCTTTCTTCTGTTTGTGTTTGCTTGTTTTCTTTTTCCTGTAGGAAAATAACAGAGGCAACACAAATGCAAAGCCTTCCTACACAGGAACAGCTGCACGGAGTGAAATTAAATAAAGAAGGCTGGGTCCCCTTCTCCTACAGATGTGGACACTGAGGCCCAGCGGGGAAGGAACTTGTCAAGGTCACGTAGTAAGATCCTGGCAATGAGACTCAAACTCAGGCTTCACCTTAAGTTCACTGATCTTGTCATCACACTAAGCAGACTCTAACAGGCACTATCTAAACAACCTCTGGACCTTGGGTGTAGCAGAGTGGAGGGAGCAGTGCCCAAAATTGCAGGGTCTCTCAAATGCATAACAAAGGCATTTCCTGAGTCGGAGGGAGAGTAGCAACTTGGCACATAACTGAAGCTACTGCCTACAAACTCTGACATGCCCTCCCAAGTAAAACAAGCCAGGAAGAGAGACAGAGAATACCTGAGCAATACACTTTCACTGCATTTGTTTCGTGTCCAGTGCAGAATCCAAAGTGTTTATTATACAAATGACAGATGTCCCATTCTTTTCCCTTAATTCTTCTCCTTCAGTCAGAATCTTGTCTTACCATCTTCTCTCATCCTTAACCCTTCTCAGTACGATCCTTTCTTTTAATTTCTACTCCCCAAATTGCCAAAGTAGCACTAATATTAAAAAATTGTAAATACTGGGCGGTGCCTGTGGCTCAAAGGGACAGGGCGCTGGTCCCATATGCCTGAGGTGGCGGGTTCAAACCCTGCCCCCGCCAAAAACCAAAAAAAAAAAAAAAAAAAGTTAATATTCCAATTAGCAAGTTTTTTTTAAAGGACATTTTGATCATTAACACTGGTTAATAAATACGGAAAGTTAAGTTCTTGGTAAGCACTGAATAAATGAAGTACATATCTTAGAAGGTCTGATCAATAATGGCAAGGATTCTATTTATCTCATTCATTCATTCAACAAATACTTGTTGAGTTTCTACAATGTGCCAGGCATTGTTCTAGGTACTGTGGATACAGGAAGGAACAAAATGGGCAGGGTGTTTGCACACACAGGGCTTACGTTCCAGACCCTGAATGGTGCAGTGGAAATTCCCGAGGATTCCGAGTCAAAATGCCTGGATTTCTGCTCCTGCTCCCACACCTCAATGTAACACTGAACAAATCACCTGATCTCTCTGAGCCTGTTTCTCTACATACAGAATGGAATGAGAAAAAGACCTGTATCAGGAGTTCATTGTGTAAATTAAATGTGATAATGCAAAACCCCTCATGGGCATGTAAGCATCAGTACAAATGTTATTTTTGGAATATTTTCTGAAGGCAAGTAAATTAGAAATCAGTCCTAGTATTCACCCTGCCCAGGTAAGTTTGAGGGAAACGGATGCCGTATTTATTTATTTTTTTTGAATGCCATATTTATTAACCAGATGCCACCTTAACGGAGATCCTGACCACCACTCTCATCTCCATTGGTCAGGTTCATTGAGGGTGTTGTACCATTTTCCTTAAAGAATCCTTCTTTCCTCCCACAGGAGGTAGGCTGAGGAATGAAGTGAGGGGAGAAGATTCTTAATAAAATGATAGAAAGCTGATGAAATTTAGGATTTATTTATTTCCTCTTTAAGCTTCAGGTTTAGCTTTCAGTAACTTTGGTGTTGGCGACATCTCTTAACCACCTCCTTGGCTATGGCACCGTTCTTCCCGAGTAGGGATGGCCCAGAGGAGCAATTTCAATGCATTAGCACAAAAGCCAAAGCTGAGATAAGAGCCTTCAACCCTCTATAGGGACAGAGATATATTTTCAGCATTAACACATCAGTTAAGATGATCAACATTAGCAGTGGGGTCACCAGAAGCTGGGTAAAAGGGAAGTTAAATAAATGAATATTTTCATAACGTACTTTTATCAGCTTCTAATGAAATAAATTTGTATCTCTCAGATCACTCCCCCCAACTTCTCGAAGCTACTGAGGCATAAGATGACACTGCCCTCCTTGTCAGGAATTCATTTGCAACAACAAAACCTGCAATAGCTATTTTCTTTGGGAGGAATGATGACTGATTTGCCTACGAGTACACTGTTCAGCTCACACTAAATGTCCATTTCTAGCCCCCATTGGCGTTTATGGTGCCTTAAAATTCATTTAAACAAACAGAAAAGGAAACTTCACTTTCCCTCAAGAAATTACTCACTTTAAGAAAATCAAACAATGGGGCCGGGCACCTGGCTCACACCTGTAATCCCAGCATTTGGGAGGCCAAGGCAGGTGGATTGCTTGAGCTCACGAGTTTGAGACCAGCCTGAGCAAAAAGCGAGACCCCCATCTCTACTAAAAATACAAAAACTGAGGCAAAGGATCGCTTGAACCTAAGAGTTGGAGGTTGCTGTGAGCTTTGAAGACACAGCACTTCTGCACAGAACAACAGCTTGAGAGTCTGTCTCAACAAAAAAAGTCAAGTTCATTAAAAACAAGGAAAGTCGGGAGAAACTTGACGTTACAACCAAGAAGAAGCCCAAGGAGATATAACAACTAAATGTAATGGGGTATCATGAATAAGACCATAGAAAACCAAAAGGATATTAGGTAAAAACTAAAAAATCTGAATGAAGCATAGACTTTAATTAATAATAATGTACCATATTAGTTCGTTGATTGTAACAAACATGCCACACTTGTATAATAAGGAAATTGGATGCAGATTACATGAGAATGCTCTGTACCACCTTCTCAATTTTCCTGTAAATAATAACTGTTCTAAAACTTAAAGTCTATTTTTTAAAAACCAACCACAAATTATAGTATAAATTACATAAAAGAAACAACATACCAGATGTCACTAAAAGGAAAAAAAAAGCAAATTTCTGCTTCAGCTCCAGAAGTTCACAAAGGAGATGGTGGCGACTTCTCGGCCTTGCTACAGATATTTGGAACCAGCTGGGGTATGTAAGTCTGCGGGACCACAATTGCAAAGCCACATTTATACTGAAGAAGTGAAACTGACTTGTCATTAGAGGGCTATTTACCACAATCTCCTCCCTCAGATGCCGATTAGTGCCATTTTCCCCTTTCATTTAAATTTAAATTATATGTGAACTGGGGGTCTTGCAGGTGGATCTGCTTTTTCCTTTCCAAATAGATTGCAGCAGGTACCCCAAAGCGTCCTTTCTCTGAGGGGGAAGGCTATTCAGATTTGGCTCGGTTGGGCAGACAGGAAAATGCCCCAGTTTCTAAAGGGACAAAGTGCTATTTCCAAGGTACCCTCTCCTAAATGGGAGAGGTGGATGATGAGATTAAAATAAATATAAAGTTATTCTTGATGCAAAGTCTTGAAACTCACCAAAACTAAAATTCACCAAAACCTGATAGGCTTTTAAGCACAGAGTGTCTTGTCCCTAGGAAATGATGGGTGGGTCTAATTAAACGAAGGAGTAAAAAATCTAAATATCCTTTTTAGAGACTGACTTAAATGGTGGAGAGTATTGGGCGGCGCCTGTGGCTCAGTGAGTAGGGCGCCAGCTCCATATACTGAGGATGGTGGGTTCAAACCCAGCCCCGGCCAAACTGCAACAAAATAGCCCGGTGTTGTGGTGGGCGCCTGTAGTCCCAGCCACTTGGGAGGCTGAGGCAAGAGAATCGCTTGAGCCCAAGAGTTTGAGGTTGCTGTGAGCTGTGACACCACAGCACTCTATTGAGGGTGACAAAGTGAGACTCTGTCTCAAAAAAAAAAAGTTTAATGGGTCGGGCCACATCTATGGTGCATATTTTTTATCTATAATAAATAATAATAATAATAATAATAATAATAAAAGTTGGTAAAGTGCTATCTAGAAGAGAAAAAAATAGAACCCAGGTCATCATGGTGACTCACACCTATAAGATTAGCATTCTGGGAGGCCAGGGTTGGAGAACCCCTTGAGCTCAGGAGTTTGAAACTAGCTTGGCTCATTTATTACAATTAATGAACTAATACTGGTACATTACTATTAACTGAAGTCTATACTTTATTTATATTTCTTAGGTTTTATTTAATGTCCTTTTCCTCTTCTGCGGCCGCATTCAGAACACCCTGTTACATTTAGTTGTTATGACTCCTTAGGCTTCTTCTTGGCTGTAACATGAAGTTTCACTGACTTTCCTTGTTTTAGGTGAACTTGACAGTTTTGAGGAGTACTGGAATACTTTTTCTACTAAAAATAGAAAAATTACCCGACCACAGTGGCCAGTGCCTATAATCCCAGATAATCAGGAGGCTGAGGCAGGAGGATTACTTGGGCCCAGGAATTTGAGGTTGATGTGAGCTAGGCTGATGCCACAGCACTCTAACTTAGGCAACAGAATGACAGTCTCAAAAAACAAAACAAAACAAAAAAATTTCATATTATATTCAGAATCTGAACACTTCTTAACCACCTCCACTGCTTATTACCCTGATTTGGGTTAAAATAATCTCTGGCTACGTTTTGTGGCTCCTAACCTGTTGTATATTAGAATCACTCATGGTTCTTTGAAACATACTAATGCCTGACTCCCAGCCCTTGATATTCTGATTCAACAAGTATGGGATGTGAACTGGGAAACATGATTTTTCAGTGCTCTCCAGATGATTCTAAAGTGCACCAAAGTTTGGGAATCACTAGTCTGGGTAAAGTATCAGCCACCAACCAATCTCCTGCTTCTATTGTCTCCCACAGTCTAATCCCAACACAGCAAACAGACATGCTTTAAAATTATAGATCACTTCATTTCTTTGCTAAAAACTCCAATGGCAGCAGATCAGTGGTCACGGCAGACTCCGTGGCTATCTACAAATATTTTTCAGGGCAAGGGTGTAAGGGTTGGTACATTAGAAGGGGAAGACAAATACAGCAGCAAATCCTATGAAGACAACAAGCAATTTTTTGGCTGTCATCAGTGGGTTATATACGCTATGGAAATGAATGGCAAAAACACATTCTGGGATGTGGATGGAAGCAGGTGCCTCCTGAATGGTATCATTGGTTTCACGGTATGGCTTAGGATCCTCCAACAACAAACCCACCTACTGCTCATAAATTTATTTGGACAAACCATAAATTCAACGTGAGTGGCACCCCAGGACAATATGTACCTTATTCCACCACTTGAAAGAGGAGTAGGTCCCACCTTCAACACCTTATAAGGAAAGACAGTGAAAAACTAGTTAAACATGAAAAATACGGAGCTTTTCATGTAATGGTATTTTTACTGCTGACCACTAACTTAATAAAAAGTGTTTAACTAAAAAAAAAAAAAAAAAAAAAAAAAAACTCCAATGGCTCCTTATCTCACTTAGAGTAAAAGCCAAAGGTTTTTCAAAGACCTGTAAGTTTCACATGACCTGCACTCTTCCCACCCGTCCTGCATTGGTTCTCTAAGCTCTATTTCACCTTGCAACCTCCTTGCTTTCTTTTACTACCCCAGGCATCCTCTCACCCTAAGACCTTTGTACTAACTGTTCCCTCAGCCTGAAATACTTTTTTCCCACAGATTATCTGCATATCAAGTATTAGCTCAAATATCACAGTCTCAATAGGATCTACCCTAACCCCTATTTAAAATTAACTACTATACTATCTAAGGTAAGGAAAGTGACAAGGTGAAGGACGGTGACTTTAGATAAGAAAGTGTGACAAAGAGATTTGGAATAAAAATAGAGGTCTGTTTTGGGCGTGGTTAAGTTTGAGATGCATATTAGACTCCCAAATCTAACAAGATGTCAAATAGGGGAGAGTTTGGGGTTGGACTATAAACCTGGGGGCAGATACATGGTATTTAAAGTTACCGAGCTTGTCTCACTGGTTGAAACACCCCCGTGGAACAATCATGTTTTGAGGTGAGACAGAGAAGAAGGTCACAAAACAGAGTGAGAGAGTACAAGAAAAATCAAGAGAGTGGAGGGCCCTATCATAAAAGATTTTCATGGAGGATAACTTATATTCATTGGTAGTAGGATGAGATTAAGGACTGAAAAATACCACTCAATTTGGCAAGTCGGGAACTCACGAAGCTTGCAGGCCAGTTTCAATGTCGTAGTAGGGTCAAAGACACATGATTACCTCAATTCTGGTAGGAAGGAACTGAAGATACCACATATTCCTGTCTTACTAAAAAGATTTTTTTTTTATATATACAGAAAAGTTTTTTTTCTTTCAGGTTCACATGAGGATACAAACGATTAGGTTACATTGTTTGCTTTCCTTAGGTAAAGTCCAAGTTGTAGTTGAGCCCTTCACTCTGAAGGTGTGCCATAAATTCCTTACGTTGTGCCAGTTAAGGGAGTGCTTGCAAATGAGAAGGATTCTCAATCTCTGGCCCATGGACGAACGAGATCATTGATGGGTTTCGGGAAAACACTATCCCAAATCCTGCCTCCAAACTCTGCAAAATTTTGTGCCTTTTTTTTTTTTTTTCCCCCCCCTGGAAAGTAATCATCCACAGCTTTGACAAGGGTTATTAATAGGGACATGTGCCATTTATTCATCTGAGAACACAGTGACCAACTGGCCTTGAAGCCTCAACGTTAGACAGTTACTTAATTCCTGCCTGGTCTTCTGCAGGCTTTGAATTTATTCCATTGCACTAGACTAGAGGGTTCCTCCTCCCGTGTCTCGCCCAATCACGCTCCCGCCCAACATCCCCGAGGTGACACTTCTGAGCTCCTACACGCCCATTTAGGGACCACCCATTTCCACACTCTCACCTAGGTATCCTGGCGCAGCCTCCATCCAGAAGCTTTGCCCGATAGCTGTACTGCCCACGTCCAGCTTTCTAACCTTTAATCAGCCAAAGACACTCCCCTACTGTCCTCATATCCTAAACCGCAGCGCCCAGACAGCACCCCTCCTGCCTTCCCTGACCACAGCAGGGGAGACTGGGAGGAACTTCGCGCGCGCGGGCTTCTGGGAAGAGCTTTACGATACATTGGCCGTCATTTTACGACAGACCAGGGTTGCTTTATGGCTGTCAGATTTCCCCTCCGTCTGAGTTAGTAGTGGCACCTGCTACGACGACGCAGGAATGAGGCAGAAGCGGAAAGGTATGAAAGGGCAGGGAGAGGCGAAAATGAGGTGATCCGAAAGGGGCGATCAGAGGCCGAACCCAACTTTTCCCGCGGGTGTCCTCCCTTTCTTCCCCTCTCCCTTCCTCTTCTCTACCGTTACCACCACAGGTCCTGCCTGTTACTTGGTCCCAGAGGCACCTTTTTAGGACTCTGAAGCGCTGACTTGCATCGTTTGGGAAGATTTAAACCTTTGATGATATGTGGACATTTTTTCTCTCGAATTGTTTTGTATTGTGTTAGCCTCGACTCATTAATTAAAGGCAACGTGGTACAGCAAAAAAAGTGTGGAAGTTGCATCGAAAAGACCAGGGTTCGAGTGTGTTTATGGTGTTTTAACTTGCCTTCGCCTCATTTTTCACATCTGTAAAATGAGATGGTACCTGCCTTGCAGTGTTACTGTGAGGTTTCCAATGAGATAAAGACTAAATGAAAGGGCTCCGTGACTGCCAGGGCTTTCTCACCCATCCCTCTGTCTAATGGATTTGTTATCTTCGCACATTCACTTTCTCTGTAGGCAGGAAGAAAGCTTGCTGACAGCCTGCAAGCTGAAATCCCCCCACTATTGTCACTGGAGAAAGAATGGCACTTTTTGCATGGAGGAAAAGAGCTTAGATTGGCCTAGCTTGGATAGATGCCCATCCATGAACCAATCATTGATCTTATGATCATCCTATATGATGAGATCATATAAGAAAATGTCAGCTTCTGTTATTGCCTTCTGGTGAGAAGAGGAACCCCACTCATCAGGAGAAGTCATGATAGTGGACAGACTATACAGTATTTTAGAAATACATTAAGAGCCTTAGATAGGGGTATAACTCAAGTTCCTCCTTTGCAATACTACTTCTGCAGACACCTGTGTTTGAGTTTCGGTCTCACCCTTTAGTAGCATTTTTATGGGATAGGCAAATTTTCCTGATTTATCTAACTCACCTTGTTCTGAGAATCAGTTGAATTAATGTATCTAATTGTTCTTTATAAACTCTTAACTATTGTGCAAATATTAATAATTACAAATCTGTAGATCAAGGAAAGATGTGAAACTACTTTGTTTTTTTCCTGTATAATTAAGTTATTTCTCCTCATGTTTGTTTCTACTCTTTCTTGTATTGTTTCTTGTGTCTATCCATAATAGTCTTATAGTGTATGTGCTTCTTTTTTTGCAGACAGTGTCTCACTTTTTTGCCAGGGGGGTTGAATGCCGTGGCATTATAGCTCACAGCAACCTCAGACTCTTGGGCTAAAACGATCCTCTTGCCTCAGCCCTCCTGGTAGCTGGGACTACAGGTGCCCACCACAATGCCCAACTTTTTTTTGGGGGGGGGGTTTGCAGTTGTCGTTGTTTAGCAGGCCTGGGCCAGGCTCGACACCCCCCCCCCTCAGCCTCAGTGTTTATGGCTGTTTACTCACTGAGTTACCAGAGCTAATCCAATGCCCGGCTATTTTTAGAGATAGGGTCTTGTTCTTGCTCAGGCTGATCTCAAACTCCTGAGCTCAAGCCATCTACCCACCTCTGCCTCTTAGGATTACTGTTGTGAGCCAGTAATGTATGTGCTTTAAAGGGACCTCTTTTCAAATATGGGTGAAGGCATATATATGTATTTTTAAATTAAAGATACAAAAGATAGGATCAAATTATAAACAATAGAAGTTTAGTATCTCATAAACTTGAGCTTTTCACTTGGTATATTTGGAATGATTTTGGAAGGACAGTTGCTACTAAATCAAGTTGTAAAATCTTTGTTGAATAATATGATTTTTGACATTGTTGAATATTATCTTTACAGGAGATCTTAGCCATGCAGAGCTGATGATGCTGACTATAGGAGATGTTATGAAACAACTGATAGAAGCCCACGAGCAGGGGAAAGACATCAATCTAAATAAGTAAGTGGACTGGTAAAAAGAGAGCAACCCTGTTCTTAGGTAGTAGAGCTGTTTTATGAAATTATCTAATACTATTCGTTATCTATTTCATGTTTCATTTTAGCTAAGAATTTTAGATTTCTGCCTTGCCTTCTTAACTCATTTCTTTGTGCCAGAATTGTCTCCTAGCCAGTAATACTAATGGGCTCTGACATTTACTGGACATTTACTATATGTTCCAGGCACTATAATTAGTACACTTTATATATTACCTCATTTAATTCTTTCAAAAACTGTATGAGGTAGATATTGATTCCAGCTTCCTTCAAATGGGTAATGTGAGACATACAGAGGTTAAGTAAATTTTCCAGGGGTCAATAACTAGTGATTGGCAGACCTGGGGTTTGAAATTTGGTCATCCATCTCGAGTCCAGAAGCAGTATCTCTCTCTCTCTTTCTCGAAAATCCTCTCTTTGCAGCCCTTCATCTAATCCAGCCTTTCTCTGCTTTAGATCCTCTTTGACAAGTTCATCCGCTTCCTTTCCATAATTGTGTTCAGCGTGGATTTTGCTACACCTTCAAGTAACAGTGATCTTTCATGTTTGCATCTATTTTTTTAAACTATATATTGTTTCCATATAGATCTTCCTAATAGGAATGAAAAGGGTTTTCCCCAACCCCAGCTCATCTGATCACTACATGCATAACCTTTCCTTAGACCCTATTCTCTGCTACTTTAGTATTTTATGCCTTCCTCAAAACATCATGCTTGTTAAACATTTGCTAACGGAATAAATGAGTAAATAATTATCCTCTTTTGACTATGCAGACCTTTATATTTTACCGGTTTTTCTACAGTATCATCATCCTGGGACTCTTCTCCTCTGGTTTTCTTTCTATTACTTGAGAGTGAGAAAACGCAGCTATCGATTCATGAATTTTGTCTTTATATTTCCTTAAATCCACCCTCCTGTCACAAGGTAAAAAGGATAGAGGCGTGATAGGAGTTAAAGATGGTATTTATAGGTTGTCATTGTATTAGCTTGTCCTTAAAATATTGTTATCTTGATAATGCCAGATCCTTTACTTTCAGGGTGAAAACCAAAACAGCTGCCAAATATGGCCTTTCCACGCAGCCCCGCCTGGTGGATATCATTGCTGCAGTCCCTCCTCAGTATCGCAAGGTCTTGGTTCCCAAGTTAAAGGCAAAACCCATCAGAACTGCCAGTGGGGTGAGTGATTCAACTCATACATGCTGGAGACACTGTGTATCTATCTGTTCTGATAGCAGAAATCCTCCTTTCATGGAACCCCTAGGTAGTGAGGTGGAGGGGGGAAATTCACACTAATGAAGTTCCTGTATTATCTGTGCTGGAGTTTTGGGCCATCTTAAACTGATAGATTCTAATATAATTGTTACTTATAAAAGGTACATTTAAAAAGTAGGTAATGGTGCAGGGTCATTCTATATATGCTAATTGTGAGTGCTATGGGAGTCCAGAGGACAGAAATTCCCCTGCAACTAAAGAGGCTCGGGAAGGCCCAGGAAAAAGATGCGGCTTGCTTGACCTATAAGCCAGGAAGAGCAGGCCAGGGGAGTTATGGGATCAAGGGTATAGGAAGCTAAGGCCCAGAGGTAGAAATGACAGGAAGGGTGTGGTGCATGCCAGGAACAGTAAGTACGCCAGATGGACAGGAGTTGATAGTTTCTTTGAGAAAATAGCATGGAACCTGGCCTATAGTAGGCTCTTAATAAAAGATTGTTGAATTGGACTGACCTTATCAGTGGTATATATGGGTGTGTCTCACTTTGATTAAAAATGTTTCTTTGAAAGTCTATAAGTTTTTAATTCAGTTTTTTTTGTTGTTGTTGTTGTTTGAGACAGTCTCACTTTGTTATCCTTGGAAAAGTGCCATGGCATCATACACAGCAACCGCAAACTCTTGGGCTCAAGGGATTCTCTTGCCTCAGCCTCCTAAGTAGCTGGGACTACAGGTGCCCATCACAACGCCTGGCTATTTTTAGAGATGGGGTCTTGCTCTTGCTCGGGCTGGACTCAAACCAGTGAGCTCAGGGCAGTCCACCTGCCTCAGCCTCCCAGAGTGCTGGGATTACCGGCATGAGCCACCACATAAGGCCCTTTAATTCAGATTTTTAAATGAGATTTCATACAAAATTATTTATTGGGGATTTCTCTAAATCACTGATTAATAAGTTAAATTAAATCTTAATAATTTTTATCATGAAAAATAATCACAAACTACTTATAGAAAAGTTGAAAGGACCGTGCAAAGAACTTATTTCCCTGAACCATTTGAGATTAAGTTGCAAAGCTGATACCTTTGAATACTTTATACTTCCTACAAACAAGGACATTTTTTTTAGATCACGGCAAGACAAAGAAGCCATCAAAATCAAGAATTTAACAGTGATACATTACTGTCATCTAATCCTCAGACCTCATTCATAGTTCACCAACCATTTCAATAATGTCCAGGTTCATCTAGTTCAGAATACGTGTTGCGTAGTTGTAATGGCTCTTGAAACTGGACACTGGCTTTGTCTTTCCTTGATTTCATTCCCTCGACACTTTGAAGATTTCAGGCAAGTTATTTTGTAGCATATCCCCAATTTTGGTTAATCAGATGTTTTATTAAAATTAGATCCAGGTAATGCATCTTTGGCAGGAACATCCCATAAGTGACACTGTGTTTTTATTGTCTCATGTCAAGTTTTAATTTGTCCTATCACTGATGTTATTGCTTTTGGGCAAGGTGATGTCCTATCCAGACTTCTCTGTAAAGTTATTTTTTTCTACTTTGTAATTAAGAAGTCTTACATGAAGAAGTATTTTAAAGTTAGGCAAATATCCTGTTCCTCCTCACACTTTGAGTTCACTCATTCATTTATTTTGTATGAATGAATTAATGGTTACTTATTTGGTGGGTTATAATCTGTTACTGTATTTATTTATTTATTTTTCTTGAGACTGAGTCAGTCACCCTGTGGTTGAGTGCTGTGGCGTTATAGCTCACAGAAACTTCAAACTCTTGGCTCAAGCAAGTGATCCTCTTGCCTCAGCCTCCCGAGTAGTTGGGACTGTAAGTGCTGACCACAGTGCTCACTTATGTTTAGAGATGGGGTCTCACTCTTGACCTCCTGAACTCAAGCAATCCGCCTGCCTCTGCTTCCCAGAGTGCTAGGATTATACAGGCGTGAGCCACGGCACCTGGCCATCTCTATTGTAATGCACAAATTATCCCCATTTGACTGGTGGGAGCTCTTTCAAGCTGGTTTCTGTGTCTTTTTGAAATGTCCCAATCATTCTTTGAGCAGTTTCTACCTTGCTGGCACAAGGAAATGTCTCGGCTCATCTTGTGCATTCTTTGCCCCTACCCAGGATCAGCCATTTTTCTAAGGATCCCCGGTTACATTTAGTGGAGAATGGTATTTAGAGATCAAAATATTAGCGCTAAGTCTGCTTATTTCTATTAGGGAGTTGCTGCTCCCACAGCCTCTCAGTGAACTAAACTAGGATGTGTGTCTGTGTACAGCTACATGTGTACATGCCCTCACACAACACATTTTCATCTGACGTATTTGTGTATCAGTCTATACCTTCAACTCTATCCAGCCCATGGAGTTCATCCTAGTTCTTTCCTTTTCCGTATTTATAATTTCCTTCTCTGAGTGAGAAATCTGGTTTGCATTAACTTTAAAGTATATCCTTAGTTGACCAAATGCTTCAGATGTAGCCAGTGTTGTATCTCTGCCACCACCTCCTTTGCTCAATCCATTTAGTCTCTGTGAGATTCCTCCGAATATTTTACACCACAGCCTCTGAAAAAGTTCTGACTTAATAGTCCTTGCTGTAAATATTGAGTTGGATTAGTAAGAATGGGGAAAAAAGTATCCAACGAACTCAATACTATTATGAAACCAATATATAAGCACACATTCATATGAATGTAAACCCCCAATATAATCTAGCAAGAGGAAGGGGGGAGGAGGGGAAGGACAGGGGGACAATTGGTGGGAGGTGGGAGGGCATTTGGTGGAATCTCACCTAATGTGCACAATGCAAGGGTCTATTTCAAAATCGCTAAGAGTAAATTTTAAATGTCTTAACACCAAAAATAAGTGAGGTGATGGTTGTCTTAATCAGTTTGACTTAAGCATTCCACATTGTATATATCAAATCATCACATTGTGCCCCATAAATGTATAGAGTTATGATTTTAATTATAAATTAATAAAAAAAATTAAGATCCATTGTGTCCATGAGGAATATGAGTTACTGAAGTTTAGGTTTATATATAATTTCATAGAAATGCATAGAGTAGTTTTTTTTAACAGTGTATTTTAGTGAAACAAATCAGAGAGAAGGAAAGAATAAGAATTACTGTGTCTTTAAAAATTAATTCTTTATTTCACGCTTAATTTATTATATACTGGCTCTGTGCCCGTAGCTCAGCGGTTAGGGCGCCAGCCACATACAACAGGGCTGGTGGGTTTGAGCCCAGCCCAGGCCTGCCAAACAGCAATGACAACTACAATACAAAAATAGCCAGGTGTTGTGGCAGGAGCCTGTAGTCGCAGCTACTTGGGAGGCTGAGGCAAGAGAATCATTTGAGCCCAAGAGTTTGAGGTTGCTGTGAGCTGTGACGCCACGGCACTCCACCAAGGGTGACATGGTGAGACCCTGTCTCCAAAAAAAAAAAAAATTATATACTATACAAACTCATATGTGCATATACATATATACATCTTAAACATTATTAATGTTGAAAGAAATCACTCTTGGACCCAGTGGTGCCCAGCTTAAGAAACAGCATTATCAATACTTTCAAAACCCCTCATGGGTCATTTTTCTGATTGGATTCCTTTCCCTCCTTATTAGGGGGAACCACTCTCTAGAATTTTGTATTAATTATTCTATGATAGCTTTTCAAAATTTATTTTTGGGCTTGGCGCCTGTGGCTCAAGCAGCAAAGGCACCAGCCATATACACCTGAGCTGGCGGGTTCAAATCCAGCCCAGGCCTACCAAACAGCAATGATGGCTGCAACCAAAAAATAGCTGGGCATTGTGGCGGGTGCCTGTAGTCCCAGCTCCTTGGGAGGCTGAGGCAAGAGAATCGCTTAAGCCCAAGAGTTTGAGGTTGCTGTGAGCTGTGACGCCACAGCACTGTACCCAGCGTGACAGCTTGAGGTTCTGTCTCAAAAAATAAATAAATAAATAAATTTATTTTTGTTTTGTAGATTGCTGTTGTAGCTGTGATGTGCAAACCCCACAGATGTCCACACATCAGTTTTACAGGAAACATATGTGTGTAAGTATGATGATTTGGTAAAGGTGTGTGTGTATGGTTGTCCCCTAGAGCCTTTGACCAGTACATGCTGGTGATATCTAAAACTTCGATTTAATGGATTTATAAATTAGTCCGTTGAAATAAGCAACCAATGACAGGATATTTCAGTGCTTTAAAATTGGAGCATATGACTATTCTAATTTGTTGTAGTATACAATAAAAAAAAAACATATGGCTCTCAAAACAGTAGACATTCGGTTAACTTGATAAATGAAAGATGGAAATATGAGGTGCCTAAATTCCCCAAATGTCAGAAATTTAAAATGAATTTGGGGTTGGGCAAGGTGGCTCACACCTATAATTGTAGCACCTAGGGAAGCCAGGATGGGAGGATTGCCCGGGCCCAGGAATTCAAGACTAGCCTGAGCAACAGAGCAAGATCCTGCCTCAAAATTAATTAATTAATTAAAATAAATTTGGATCAGAAAAGTATCATAATAAAAAATTGTTCTTACAAATAACCTTTAGCTTTCTGAAACTTAGCTGTTTAGAAAAATTAGCAGACGAGAATGCATGATTCCACGTAGAAAGAGTAAACAGGAGGAAGATTTTCATGAGTGTCGTTACCAAGAGAGCGTTGTGAGTACTGATCCAAACTTAGGGAAACTTACTTCCTGTTATTTTGTCCTAAAAACTTAAACCTCTAAAATAATAGGGACAACGGTATTTTGAAATTGAATGTAATAGTGTTCCTTTACATTATTTATCTTGTTTACTTGTTATCAGACAATACAGCATTTACAGGGAACTGTTAAAGGTAGGCTCTTCTTTGAAAATAAAGCTCATTTCATATCAGGATTTTGTGAAGGCTATAGATAATTAAACTTGACTGTTGAACTAAATTTTGTGTCTGACGTTTTCGTTCCTTTTTTGTATTGGCAGATACTGCCCTGGAGGGCCTGACTCAGACTTTGAGTATTCAACACAGTCTTATACTGGATATGAGGTAAAGTAATTTGAGGTTGTCATGATGAAGTGTTAAATCATACTTTATCCATGAGGTAAAGTAATTTGAGGTTGTCCTGATGAAGTGTTAAATCATACTTTATGCATGGTATGGTTTTACAAATACTGGCTTTCTTAAAAATGTTTTTTTCTGATTATAAAAGCTATTCATTCATTCACTAAATATGTCTACTGTGTCACTCAATAAATCTATGTCTACTAGTGCCGTATCTTGTTCTAATCACTGGAGAAATACTTAAATGAGCCCTTATTACACTTGATCTTAGCCAAAAGGCCGAGAAGCTTATTAATATATCCCAGCACTGTTCTAAGTGCTTTATAACTTTGACCTTACAGCAGTATTTTCAAGAGAGAGAGTATTACTATCCCCGCTTACACATGAGAAAACTGAGGCCCAGAAGGCCCAGAGACACTGTTAGTAAGTGACAATGTGCGTCACTTGAATGCTGTGCTTCTCACCACTACATTGTACCATCTCGTTAGCAGTGGAGAAAGTGACAAGGACCTCAGTTCTGTGGAACTGACATTCTTATAATGAAAGACAGAAAGGAAACAAACAAGAAAAATCTCAGATACTAATAAATGCTAAGCAGAGAAGTAAAATTAAGTAAGAATGGGAGCTGGAGCCAGTTTAGGTTTGGTGGTTAGGAAGGGATTCTCTAAGGAGACGTTATTCAAATTGAGTCCTGAAGGAAAAGGAGGAAAACTATCAGGAAAGAGGAGTAGCTAGAACAAAGGCCTGAGTAGGAGAGATGGTGGAGTAAAGCAGCGGCCTTCTGGAGCACCGTGGGTGAGGGGAGCATGAGGCTGGGGACAGCTGAAGGAGGAGTTTGGGTTTTAGTAAAGCTGTCATGAGAAGCTATTAGGATTTAAAGTCAGGGGATGATACAACCTGGTTTAGGTTTTGTAGAGATCATTTTGATGGCCACGCAGAGAAAGTGTTAGAGTGTGGAAGGTAGGAGACCAGTGAGCTGCTTTTACAGGAGGCCCCTCCTGAGAAGAGATCAGAAGCCCGAAAATCACATGACTTTTTCTTCTCACAGATGTTTTCCTTTTTTCAGATTTTTCTTTCGGAGATTGAGGCTCAGTTGCCCTGGGGTTGAGTGTGGTGGCGTTATAGCACAGCAACCTCAAACTCTCGGGCTCAAGCAATTCTCTCACCTCAGCCTCCCAGGTAGCTGGGACTAGAGGCGCCCGCCACAATACCCAGCTATTTTTTGAGACAGGGTCTCGCTCTTGCTCAGGCTGGTCTTGAATTCCTGAGCTCAGGCATTCCACCTGCCTTGGCCTCCCAGAGTGCTAGGATTACAGGTGTGAGCCACCACACCTGGCTGGGGTTCAGACTTTTAAAAATGCGAAAGGATTTATTCAGTGAAAAGGGACCCCTCATTCCTGTCCCTAGCCATCCTTTTCTGTCCCCCCCCAATAGTCAGTGTTATCAATTTCTTCTGCATCCTGCAATGATATTTTAGTGGATATAAGTGTGCACAGGCTGAGTATCCCTTATCCAAAATGCTCAAGACCAGAAGTGTTTTACATTTCAGATTTTTCCAGATTTTTTAATATTTGCATATACATTATAATGAGATACCTTAAGAATGGGACCCAAGTCTAAACATGAAATTCATTTATGTTTTACATGCACCTACCCTGAAGATAATTCTATACAATATTTTAAATTTGTATGTGAAACAAAGTTTGTGGTGAGTACTCACATGTGACGTTATGTTAGCACTTAGAAACTTTTGGATTGGGGAGCATTTGGGGTTTCAGATGTTTGGATTAGGGATGATCATGTTCATATTCTTTACCCGACTTCTTAATTTATAAAGTAGCTTGTCAAGATTGTTCTGTGCCTTGCCTTTTTCATTAAACAGTGTATCTTAGCAAACATTTTATGTCAGTACATTGTTTCATGGGCAAAGCGTATTCCGTTGTGTGACAGGAGTATAAAAGCTGTTTGTTATGCCATGACAAGCTGTGTTGTGCTTAAGAACCTTATTTAAAAGTTATTTTGCTGCATAACTCTTTAGAATAATGCATACACATCGGGGTCTCTGAGTAGTAGAACACTTGGGTGACCCCGGGGCAGTCCACGAGTGTTCACATAACTGTGGCACGGGGAGAGCAGCCAGATGCTACTCAGGACACTAATGAACCAAGAAAGGAATACAAGTACAAGGAACCAAGTACAAGCCAGGTTTTTAGTATTCAAGACCAAAGAGACTTTTATTTCTAATGCAATCCTTCTGAAATTACTTTTACATTTATTTTTTTTTATTTATTTATTTATGTATTTATTTATTTATTTATTTATTTTGAGACAGAGTCTCAAGCTGTCACCCTGGGTAGAATGCCGTGGTGTCACAGCTCACAGCAACCTCAAACTCTTGGGCTTAAGCGATTCTCTTGCCTCAGCCTCACAAGTAGCTGGGACTACAGGCGCCCACCTCAACGCCCAGCTGTTTTTGTTGTTGTTGTTGCACTTGTTGTCGTTTTAGCTGGCCTGGGCCAGGTTCGAACCCGCCAGCCAGCACCATAACCACTGTGCTACGAGCACCACCTACTTTTTACATTGAATTTGATGTGAGCATAACACTATATTTCTCTTCTTTTCTTAGCCAACTTCCATGCGAGCTATCCGTGCCCGATATGACCCTTATCTGCAGACAAGACACCGAATAGAACAGGTAAATTTTTTAAGAGCATCTTTTAAAAATTAGATGTTTGTAGTTAGTAAGAAGTTACTGTTGCTTGATTTGGATTGAAACTGAAATAAGAACTAAAAAGGTATTTTTTCCTTTTGTACGTTTTTAATATTTGTCTGAGGATAGGAGACTGTTTTGCAGTACCAAGCAAGATCAAAAATACTACTTATTTAGAGACTTTTTATTTTTTGAGGGTTTGATGCTTTCTAAATTTCTTTAGCTTTATAGAACATCATTTATAGTATAGTTTTTTCTTGCATTGCATCAAATCCACATTGAATGATCATACATGTATAATGGTTGCACAATAACAGGTGCATCTTTTTTGCCCCCAAGACTTACCGCAAAGTCTGGCATAAAATACATGATCAATAAATATTTATTTTTTTGCATATATAGTATTTGTCTTTATTGTTTTCTAGTTTATATTCCTTGTGTTTTTAGATTTCCATTTAACTCTATAGGTATTGAAGTCAAGCTTCTTGTTTATTATTTTTAATTTTCACTCACCCTCCTTCATTGAACTATAATTATTTTTTTCTTTCAGACTTGAGTCTGTTTTTTAACCACAGAATTATCTAAATATGTTAAATTGCTTCCCATTGTTAAACTATATGTATGAAAATACAGCAAAATAAAATGAGAAATTTGCAATGCCTTCTTAAAGTAGTTGCTTCTATCTATGTAATATTAATACTAATGGATTTTTATGTCTTTCAGTTAAAACAGCTTGGTCACAGTGTGGATAAAGTAGAGTTTATTGTGATGGGTGGAACGTTTATGGCCCTTCCAGAAGAATACAGAGATTATTTTATTCGAAGTTTACATGATGCCTTATCCGGACATACTTCTAACAACATTTACGAGGCAGTCAAGTAAGAAATTTCTTATTTTATCATAGTCTCTAACGTGGTTTTCAGTTTATCCTCCTAGCCCCAGACTATGAGCATTCTTTCTGCTCTACATCCGTATTCTTACTGTCTCCTGTTTTGTGGGAAAGCATTATTTCCATTGACTATAAAAAAAAGCTTAATATAGTCTGTTGATATAATAGTATTTTCAAATAAAGAGATGGTCTGTGAAGATACTTTCAGCCTAAGGCTGGTCTAAACTACAGGAGTGGTTTTGATTGGGTTAGTTGAGTTTTCAGCCCACCCAGGAGAGAACTAGAGGTGCTCTTTATATGGAACATTTAGCTGCTATAAAATCAACAAAACGAGGTGCTATTAATATTATTTTAAAACTTAATGTATTAGTAACTATTATTTAATAACAAGTAATGTCTGCTTATGATTGAGATCTAAGTCTGTTTTGTGCTGGTATAAACAGAATACCTGAAACTGGGTATTCATAACGGACAGAAATTTATTGCCTCACAGTTCTGGAGGCTAGGAGGGCCAATATTGAGAAGCGCTGGCATCTGGCGAGGGCATTCCTGCTGCATAATCTTGTGGCAGAAGGAAAGAGAAGGAAAGGGGATCTAACTCACCCTTCCATGATGGCGTTAATCACACCCATGATGCACATGTGATGTGCGTTAATCACACACACACTCTCATGAGAGAGTAGAGACCTTAAGAACTAATCACCTCTCATAGGTGGCACCTCTTCCTTAAAATTGCTACAATGGCAATTAAATATTGAAGGGGACAAATGTTCAAACCACAGTGGGATCATTTACTCATTCTGAAAATCATGCATTTTTTTTTTCTTTTTTTGGGACAGAGTCTTACCTTGTTGCCCTTGATAGAGTACCATGGTGTCATAGCTCACAGCAACCTCAAACTCTTGTGCTCAAGTGATTCTCTTGCCTCACCCTCCCAAGTATTGAGGACTGCAGCCATCTGCCACAACGCCTGGCTCTTTTTTTTTTTTTTTTTTTATAGAGACGGGGTCTCGCTGTTGCTCAGGCTGGTCAAACCTGTGAGCTCAGGCAATCCACCCTCCTCGGCTTCCCAGAGTGCTAGGATTACAGGCATGAACCACTTCATCTAGTTCTAGTATTCAGATTATTCTTGTTTTATAAGTAAGGAATCTACAAGACAATTAACTAACTTGCCCAAAGTTGCACAGGTAGATGGTAGACTGGGGATATAAATTCCAGGCAGCCTTGCTTTCAGAGCCTGGACTTTGCTAGATAATGGATAATGCTAGAAACTGTGCTAGGTGTAAAATCTGAGCGTCTGTATGTGTGGGTGTGTCTTTGTGTATCTACACATGGGTGTAGATCACCAGAGCTTGAAAGTGCTGGAAGGAACATGGTCTGTCTTCCTTGTCACCTTCCCCGACCCCCACCTCCAGGCTTTTCTCTGGCTTCTCTTTCACTTGTGGGGGGAGGGTCGTATTGCTAATTATGAGGTAGGTTGTTCAGACAGTGGCACCTCTTAGAGATTTTGCACTGAGGAGTAGGACCAAATTTTGAATGGACGTAAGGGTAGTTTTATCACCCTGTAATTAAGTTAGTCCTTGTTGCTCAGTAGGCCTAAGTAAATGTGAATGAATTTTGAGTGAACAATAATTTGTACATCAAATATTGATAGCTAATGACCTTGGAAATGGGGACAGGGCCTCTTTTTTTGTGCCCTCCTTATTTCCCCCATGCCCTTAACTTCTCCTGGGGTTTGTAAAAGTGAAAGGAATAGATGAGCTTTTTCCTAAGTTTAAGTAAATACCAAGGGTCACTCAAGGGGTGTGTGTAAAAAGCTCGGTAGCTGGGAGAGTGTGTGGGGACAGATGGCTGCCTCCTTTTGTGTGATGTGCTCTAGAGAATGACAGATGGATTCTGTGTCTGCCAGTCTGGACGTGCAGCAGTGTGATCTCTTCCTCCTAGGGGAGTTTAGTAGCGGGTAAGAGGGTGAGTATATTTTTACTCCTCATTCAAAACTTTGATCATTTATGAATGTGAGTCACACTTAGCACAATGCTGAAGGCTTCAGACTTTAGAGAAGTAATGATGTAATCAAACTCATTCCTATTAATAGTACTGAAAAATCACAGTGTAGCTTAGATAAAATATGATTTGAAGAAAAACAACCTTTGATGACCAGGCACAGTGGCTCACACCTGTAATCCTAGGACTCTGGGAGGCTGAGGCAGGTGGACTGCCCAAGCTCTCAGGTTTGAGACCAGCCTGAGCAAGAGTGAGACCCTGTCTCTAAAAATAGCCAGGCGTTGTGGCAAGTGCTTGTAGTCCCAGCTACTCAGGAGGCTGAGGGAAGAGGATTGCTCAAGCCCAAGAGTTTGAGGTTGCTGTGAGCTATGACACTATAGCACTCTACACAGGGCACAAAGTGAGACTGTCTCCAAAAAACTAAAACCTTTGAATTAATTCTAAGCCCCGAGTCAGTGAAAGGACGGTAGTTCCTCAGAGGGTTACTGACTACAATTAGTTCACCTCTGAACGCTCACCTTCTTTTCTACCCAAGCTTACACACTCCTGTCTCAGGACAGCCGTTCTGAGGTTGAAGACCTTGCATATTAAATGAGATTGATCTGTAAGTATCTTAGACCTGCCCTTCCTCCCCACAAAAGTTTGCCAGTGAGCTCTTCACAGCCTGCAGGGTGGCTCCCCTGGGTTGTGTGAAGCAGGCCGACAGATCTGCACGATGATTTTTTAGCGTGTAGCTGGTTTGATGTTTTCATCAATTGAAACTTTTAAATAAATGTCGCTTTATTCTTGATGGATGCTTTAGCTTTATTTTTGCAGAAATGTTCTAGTGCCTAGTGGTACTTGAACATAGTTGTCTGTTATGGGGGTGAAACTGGAGCTATGTATTGCAACCAGCCAGCTTTGGATCACCATGTATTTGTAGGCAGCCCTTCCGAGGAGAAAACCTCTTTCCGGAATGGAGTAGGCAAAACCAGCAGTGTTTTGATGCTATTCTTGAATTCACCTGAAGAGGGCAACAAACACTTTACTTTGTGATAAAAATTTCTGTATGATTTCAGTCTCCATTGCAACAAATCTCATGAATGGCTCTTGGGAAGTAATAAAATTACAATCTGGGAGTCGTAAAGCCATCCATAAATGTTTCACTGAACTCCACCAACCCAGCCTTACGTGTTTTGCTCTTTTTCTCTTGGTCTCTGTACTTCGATGAGGTCATCTGAACTAAAGGGCCACTTGTGACAGAGTTTGCTGGGTTACTGTGACACCACATGATAGAGTTGGCATTTGTTTTGAAGGAAACTTTGTATTCTTTGAAGAAATATGGTCTTGTTTGTAGTATAGAACTACAGAAAATTTTTTTCAAATGTTAACATAGTTGTGAAATAAAGAGCCCCGGAGAGAGGCGTGTGACATAACGTGTGTTCACTTCAGAATGTCTGGAGTCTGCCTGCCTGTTCTCGGTGTTATCTTGAACGGCACTTCATAAAACAGGCACGTTTACCTCTGTAGCTCACCTTCCCTAGGTGTAAGGTGATGAACTTCATGTTTATTTTATTACTAGTCGATTTTAGTTGTTTTTAATTGCTAGCTACGTAGATGAATGCTAACTTTCATTAGCAGGGTTTTTTTAATGCTTTTAAGTTAGGTTAAAAAAATTTTTGTTTTTTCAAAAAAATGTGAGGGTACAAACTTTTGGGTTACATTGTTCCCACATCCAAGGTAAAGTTCAAGTTGTAGAAGAGCCCTTCACCCTGGGGGTGTGCTGAACACCCATTGTGCACCCTCCCATTAGGTGAGATCCCACCAGTAGCCCTCCCTCCTCCTGCCCATCCTCCTCCTCCTCCTCCTCCTGCCCTCTCTCTCTTCCTCCTTCCTTGCTAGACTATATGTGTGTTTTATTGTTCCTATGGGTTGTATGTTTTTTAAATTAGGTTAAAATTTATGTATTGTGACATATGAGTCAACAGTGTTTAAGATTAAAAGTCAGTTTAAATTAAGGTCACGATTTACTACTATATTGGCTGAGGCGTCCTTGCTTTGGGAGGGTTAGGGAACCTGCCTCCTTGGGGCCACATGTGGCTTTCTGGGTCCTTGAATGTGGGCTTTTTTTTTTGGTTGTTTTTTTTTTACACATGAAAAGTCTTTATTAATCCTCTTGTGAAAAATCTATACAATGGCTGCAGATAACATCACTGTGCAGTCTTTAGTCCTTTGCCTGTTATCCAATCTCCAGCTCACTTTTTGCCAGCACCAACATTAGCCTTTGCAGTCCCTCTGACTTTCTTCATTC
This sequence comes from Loris lydekkerianus, assembly GCA_963574355.1. Classification (NCBI taxonomy): domain Eukaryota; kingdom Metazoa; phylum Chordata; class Mammalia; order Primates; family Lorisidae; genus Loris; species Loris lydekkerianus. The sequence goes on from CAUYPK010027234.1 coordinate 41,922, forward strand.
TGTTCTTGCGTTCCTTTCGCTGCTTTCTTGATGTCTTTTTCTTCTCATACAGGCCATGCCTTGCAAGTCTATGTTTGGGTTCATTTTTCTTTGCATAATCCAAAGAATCGTAAATCATGCCAAAGCCCGTTGTCTTCCCACCACCAAAGTGAGTTCTGAATCC